>JANHZU010005300.1:274404-286320 GCA_032468055.1 Acrochordus granulatus | reverse complement strand
CCAAATCTGGTATATACGTGTGAAAGAAAACTGTATGTATGTGATGGGTAAAGAAAATACATAGTTGCATTGGTTAGACAAAAGTGTGCTATTCAGTAGAATCTGAGGATGCGGTCAGAAAAGACAAAATGGTGGTTGTGGCACTGTGAGCAAGCCCAGCCTTTTCTCTGCATGTAACTGATCTTATCTACACATACCGAGGGGTGGGGCTTTGATCATGATGCTGAGACTGCGATCTTGCTTGTTTTGACCCCTCTGTAATGCTGTTGATGCAGTTTACTTGGGTTGAATATAAAAGGAAAATGCTTTTTAATATTTTACCCAGAGACTAAAGGGTAGTTATTGCTAGAATGGTCACTAGTTAGCTTAACCAAAATGAAGCCTTTCCTTTAATTCAATACCGTATACATTTATAACAAAGACTAAAAAGATCCTTTCTGATCTTGTTAGGCTGTCAGAAGACGTCAGAAAAAGGTGATCCTGTGGATATCTAGGTCCTGAGCAATATTGGGCTTTAAAAATGACAACCAGCACCATAATTACATCTGGAAAAAATTGGAAACCAGTGCAACTATTGAAGTAGAGATGTTACATGTAAATCATTGCCCTCTGGGCTCTTTGAAGGTTCTAGATGATCTTCAAGGCCAGTCCCATGTGCAGCACATTGCAATAGTGTTCAAACAAAAGCCAAGTAAGCCATGAGTGACCACGAGCAGGGTCTCTTTCTTAAAGTCAGTGTATTCATTTATTAAGGTATTTCACAGGCCATTCTAACCTTGGGGCTGCCACCTACCTGGCCAATGCCCTGTTCTGCCACTGATTTTCCGTACCCAATGAGACACTCCCCTCCTTGTTGCTAGAACTGAGAAGTGACTGAAAGGGAAGACTTAAAAGAGTACCATCCTGCTATAGTAGGCCCAGCCAGTGCCATTGGGCAAGGCCTTGCGACTAGGAAGTCAAGAGCAGCAGGCCACAGATTCTTCATTTGCTATTGATGTCCAGAGAAGAAGATAGGGGACATTATTTGCATGTGTGAATAGGTACATAGGAGGAGATGATAACCCTGTATAACTTGATTTGGAAAAAGCTTTTGACAAAATAGCTCATTAAAGACTCTTTAAGTGAATTTAATAGTTGTGGAGTAAGAAGATATGTCCTATCATGGAACATAACTAACAAAAAATCAGGAGATTGGGTAGGAATAAAGACCTTCCCATAAAAGCTAAATGGAAATTGATAGCTTATGGAGTTAAGTAGCTGGTTGTAGTCATTAAATCCAGAGTACATATACATTTTAAACCACTCATCTAATCAATGTATTTCCAATTGGATCTGAGAATTACACATTGTCTTTCAGAAATGTCTGAATTTGGATACTTGGAGGCATGCAGGTTTTGTAATTCAGTAAGATCTCTCTCTTATTTTTGAATAGTAGCAATGGTAAGGTAAGATTGAGCTAGAGAAACAGCGCAAGCTGAATTTTTATGTATTCTAATTTATTAGTCTCCATTCAATTAGATACAACTACATTAGGATGGATTTTCCATCTACCTTTTGATCTATATGAGGACCATAGTCTTTATTTCTAAGACGATTTTCCTTATAGCCATCCCATTGACAAAATAAGCTAGTTCACATAACACATTGTAACCCTGTGATCTTTCTTCTTTAACTTAACTTTATAATTGTTCTTGTTCTTTATTTAACATACATGCTCTCAAAACATGATCTGTAAGACTAAATTAAACTGCGCAAATTTGCTTGTTGGAAACCATCCCTCATTGATGGTTTAATTGGTTTTCCAGCATATTGCAGATGGTTGGACTAGACCAGTGTTTCTCCAAGTGTGGTCTGAGGACCTCTGGGGATCCTCCACGACCATCACATAGGTCTGTGAAATCAAAATTATTTGCCAGCCTATATTGATACAATATTAAATCCAATATTAAAATCGCATCAAACCATTGTGAGGAGTGGTAGTTGCAGTGAATGTGTCAACTTTAATTTTTAATACTGTAAATATTAATATAATTTTATAAACAAAAGCTCTTTTGAAATCCTCCACAATTTTTAAAAATGAGGAGTCATGAGAACAAAATGTTTAAGACAAACTGGATTAGACAATCCTTTTATTCCCTTCCAACTTTACATTACTATGAATCACAGCCCAGTTATGATTTAAACCTTCAGTGGTTCCCATATTAAAGAGAAACTGAGGATTTCCAACCTCAAGTTTTCTTGTACATGCTAATATGTATGTACGTGTATGTAACACATAATATATATGTATAAATATGTGACATTTAAAGAAAAAGTCAATGAATTTATAGATATTGAACTCTTTCTTATAATTGACTCTAAAGTAGCATTTGCACATACACTTAATGGGTGCAAGAAGCCATAAACAACCTTAAACTTTTGATTTTTCTAACATTCTCTCTCCCTTCATGTTCACAATTCTACAATATTAGGTTTGGGATCACAAGTTAGCTGAAATAATATTCAGGTCCATTTTTTAATCATCTTATCTGGATATACATGAAGTTATCTACCAGACAAAGAGAACATTTAGTCCATTAAATGTAGAGCAAATGAACATAATGTGAGAGGCAGGGTCAACAGAGTAGCTTTGTTACCTTTTAAACACATGGAGCGACTTGAAGTGTTTTATACACTAAAAATATTCATTGTGCAAAAAGGGATTGAGATCACAATATTTGGAAACACTGATCTCACAGGCAACTTTGAATTGTAGTTTTAAACAATTTTATCAGTTTTGAAACTTTTCTGGATTTATATTTACATCTTAAATGAGAACAGATAGTTGATCTATTTTTGGAAGATCAAGATACAGTACACTTATCTCTTCTATTGTTTCCCTTGTGCTTTCGTTTCAAGATTTTCTTGGGATGTGATTATCACCAGATTCAGTCACATGTGTTCCAGAAGTAGAATAATATGGATTTTTTTTTATGGTGGAAAAGCATCATGTAGAAACAAGGAGTATAATCAGATTCAGCAAACAGGATGCTAAAGATGTTAACCACTGACTCTGGAAATGGCAGTGTTTCCAGACAGATGGCTCTTACCAAAGAAAAGATAGTATCTGGCTTTCTAGTTTTCTGTGGTTGTAATATACCAAATATTGGAAAAAAAACCCTAGGAGACTAATGGAAGGAACAACAGAAAAACACAGAGGGAAATGTTAGTCTTTGTCTACATCTCTCATCCATACAGTTCCTTGAATGAGAAGCACCCACAGAAATATGGAAACATAACAGGAGCTATTTTCCCTAAAGGTGAGAAGAACACTCTCAAAATATGAATTAGCACTAACACAGTTGGCAGCTTTGGAGTGACAAATATAGATTAACATAAGGTTAAATAAAAAGCCTTCTTGGTTCCTACTATGTTGTTTGAAAAACAATTACTTGTGTCTGCGTATACCTTATTTCCAGTCTGGTAAAAAAGAAAAACAAAAACGAAGATGGAGAAAATGCAAATGATTTGTGTTTGCCAGGATTGCATTCTGTGGGATAGGGGCCTTTTCAATAAACTTTTTGTGGTTTGTTTATAGGAAGAGAGATAAGGGGGTGGGATTGCAGTGTAATGCATCAAGACAAATAATTGGTTTTGGGAATAAACCAAGCTTATTGGTGTTAGTAGTGATGTAAGTGATGCCAGATGCCTCTTCAGTGCTAGACAGAAATCTTAACATAAACATGTTCAAATAAAGAAATGATTTTGCTTTGAATGAAGATGCCTGAAAACCACTGTTCATTCCCTAACATTGAAACCATGTTTTTTTGACATATCAAAAAGAAATAAACAATAGCATTGTAAAATCTGTTGTTATCATTATCAGATATTTTACAATAGTGTTTTGGCTTATTCCTTTCTAGTAACCAATAAGTGCAAAGTCCTAAAAGTGAACAATGGACATATAAAACTCTGTTTCTTGAAAAAAAACCCTCTTTACAAAGAAGGAGAATGTGAACCTTATTGATGAAAATTATCTGCAAAAGTAGGCATGGAAGTTGGAAAAAGTCATTCTGACAGATACCTGTTTTCAGTAAGACTGCAAATATGGATTTGGGAACATGAAGAAAATCAGATAGTGAGCTGGTAGCATATAATATTAATAAAAAATAAAATAAGTAACTAAATAGATGATGGAAAAGAGCAGATCTGCCAAATCTGGACTGCTGAAATTTGGAGAAATACTGATGTTGTTCTTTAGTCACTAAGTCTTGTCCAACTCTTCGTGGACTGTAGCATGCCAGGCCTCCCTGTCCTCCACTCTCTCCCGGAGTTTGCTCAAATTCAAGTTCATTGCATTGATGATGCTATCAAACCATCTCATCCTCTACAGTTCCCTTCTTCTTTTGCCTTCAATCTTTCCCAGCATCACAGTCTTTTCCAATGAGTCCTCTCTTTGCTTTAGGTGGCCAAGGTATTTGAGCTTCAGTTTCAGTATTTGTCTTTCCAATGAACAATCAGGGTTGATTTCCTTTAGGGAAAATTTCCTTTAGGGAGAAACACTAGATATCCACAAGTTGTTTTTTTTTTTCTGTATCTCTTGGCTGCTATTTAGTGATTGTCCAGACACAGAAATCTAATTTTATGGAAGACCATTGATGACCACCTCCAGTTAGAATAAACCAGATTAGAGAACAAGCGTTTTTCCTTATGTAAACTACTTGGATTAGGAGCATTTGATAAAATTCCTTAACTACTCAGGATGTTTTCTGAGTAGGTGTTTAGAAAATGAGACAAAGAATCAGAAGTATTTTGGCAATCTTTTTCTTGCTTCCCTGGTTTCTGACACATATTATGTAAAACAATCTGGTAATCTGGTATTCTGATTAATATTAGTGTGATCTAATTATTGAAGATATTGGCCAATACACTATATATATTTTCTGGAAGAAGAGCAGCAGCAGAGATAGAAGAGAAATCAGTGAGCTGTATGGAAATTCTTCTGTGCATGAACAATTGTTTTTTCCACCTAACATTTTTCCACTACTTTGTAACTACAATCCACCAACTGAAAGCAAGCCAAGAAAAGATATTGGAATGTATTTCTGTGAAATGATAGTCGTATTTTTGGCGTACCCATCAGGAACAAGTAAGGATCCATATCCAAGGCCCCAGAGCCCTGCTGTGAAGAGCAAGGTTAAGCTCAACATACCAATCATACATTTAATTATACAGTTATACATACAATTATATATACCAATCTGGTATAAAACAGAATTTAATAATATCCCATATCCAAAACACCATTGGTTCAGGAAAAATTATACTATTCAGTTACTCATATTACTTTTGCATAATATGAGTAACTAAATAGTATATTTGTGGGTTTAAAGTTCAGAGGTAAGGAAAAAGTCTGTTCATCCGAAGAAGTGTAGTTACACCCAGACCTGTTCCAACAAATAAACTGAGACATGAAGTATGTAAACATGCATTACATTCTTTAGGTTTGTTTTCATTGCTTTTTATGGTTTTTGATAAACTGTCTGTCAGATCACTTCTGAGATCTTAGCTCCAGGACAGAGGAAGTTATGCTTTCACATAGAGAAGTTCATAAATATTACAGGTTCCTTATATTCTTTTGGTCTGGCTGCCTCTCCGTTTAGAGAACTGGGGACCAACATGACAGGAGGACAATCGTTTCTTGCCAAAATGGACAGTACTGGGGAAAAAAAGCTGTTCAAAGAATGATGAAGCATTAATCACCCAAAGTTTGGAATTGTTTTGACAATTTATAGTCAACACATGACAAATTATCATGGGCATGTATGTCTACAGTATGAAGTTCTAAATTGAATAGGTTCCTAAGAAATTCTATTCCAAATTACAATGAATGCTTAAAGACTTGTGTGGAATAAAGAAAAAGCAACATGATCAGTGCCTGTAGACAGTCATCACTGAGTCTTTTCTGCCTTGGAACTACATTCAAAGGCTTTTCTGAAAATACAAAAGACAGAATCAAAGCTCCTACTAGACCACACATGGCTACTCTTGGCAGCCATATTTTTGGTATCTGGCAAAAACATTCTTTTTCTCAAGCAGTTCTATAATTTTGAACTCAGTTTGACTTTAAGTGATCACCCTTGCTGGAATACTGAATAGTGTATATTTTTTATATTTTTCTATTTATGATTTAAGGGCATGTGATGGCTAAAGTGGTTAAGATGCTGGGCTTGTCAGCTGGAAGGTCAGCAGCTCAAATTTGAGACCCAAGAGCTGATGTGTAACATGATGAGCTCCTGTTGTCTGCCCAGCTCCTTCCAACCTAACAGTTTGAAACCATGTAAAAATGCAAGTAGATAAATAGGTACCTCCTTTGGTGGAAAAGGTAACAGTGTCCATGTGCCTTGGCATATAATCGTGCTGGCCACATGACCATGGAAGCGTCTTTGGACATGCTGGCTCTTTGGCTAGGAAATGGAAATAAGCACCACCTCCTAGAATTGGCTATGACTGGTAGGGGAAACATTTACATTTTATTATGTATGATTTGCATTTGTTGGTTTGTTTCACTTTTTCTTTTTTAATGTTTAAAAAACCTTTTCATGTTCTAATGTTATAACCTGCCCTGAAGTAAAATAACAAAAATAACACCAATGGACTAGGAAAGTGCTCTGAACAATTTCTGTTTCCCATGTCCTGTTTTTGCTGTCACTCCTTTTGAAGATGAGCAGAGCTAGGGGTTAAAGCAACTGGAGAGCCATAGTACGTTGATGCATAATTGGAGAATGCTGCACCACCAAGAAAATATTTCAAGCTCCTCACATGGGAAAGATTCCTCCAAAATTAGATTTTCTTTTTTTCTGGCATCTCTGGCTGCTGACAAATGCTCACATCTCTTGCCTCATGAATTCTCTTAGGCTGCAGGAGAGCAATATTCTAAAAGTGTCTTCTCAAATATAAGATTCAGTTCAGGCAATCTGTCATATAGTTCAAAAGAGCCATTTCATCCTTTCAGAAATCTGGTTTTAATTATTCCTTTGTGGTTCTAAATGTTGGAAAGAGGGTTTGGCTGAAGGAGTTATACAAGAGAAAACACAATATAGTTGTGGAAAAAATAAAAGGGAAGTGAAGGAAGGAATAACAATGGAATGATCTGTGAAGAAAGGAAGATCTGAGAAGTTGTAGAAGACAAACAGGGAACTTTAAAGGAAAAAAATGAAGCAAAAGGAGAATGGAGGAGGAAGAAGAAAAGACAAACTAAAAGTAATGAAGGGAAGGATGTATTTTGACAACTTCCACCCCCACTTTTTCCCTTCTATATATCAGTTGAATTGGCAACTCCTTTAGTAGCACACACCTGATATGGAAGAGCACAATTGGGAGCTTATGAATCGTGGTCAGGTGGCAATCAGCATTGCCTTCCTTTCCTGCTCAGGGTAATCACTTAACTTTTGTCTAATGCTCCTGCATTAAATTTTAAAACAAAAGGCCAGTCATATGCCATAGTGGATCTTTTTAGCTAGAAGTGGTTTTGCACATTAGCTTTGTTGTAGAAGACTCATTGGTTTTTGAAGGTTCTTGTGATATTTTGAGATAAAACCTGTGGGTGATCCCACACTGCCATTTCAGCTGCTTGACTTCCATGTTGTTTCCTTCTGTTTCTTAAGCCAATTTCAGAAATCCAAAATCAGACCACATTGGCTTGGCAATAAGGATTGATCCCAGTTCAGATTACAGCTGCTGAAAGTGATATTTTCCCTGCAGGAAAGGCAAGCCTTGATGGCTGGTTCCAGTGTGGACCTGTGTATCAATAACTCTCTTTTCGTTCAGGGATTGTTCCTTCCTAACTGGTTTCCTTTTCCTGTTGTTTGCACACATGGATACTTTCATATCGCTTCCCACATTTTTCCTTAGACTCTAACCAAGGATCTTCCTTTTCTTTTCCTTTCTTTATAGTACCACTGTAGGTATAATGCTGCAAGAATCAGAGCAATAGAGAACAGGTTGTTCTTTGACTCCTACAGTCCTCTGCAGGTCCATGGAAACTTGGTAAGCAAGGAAGAACTGAGAGTTCAATTTCCGAGAAACAGGTAAAGCTTTAAAAAATGGGCTGGAAGGGAAGTGTTGCAGTACTGTGGGCAGGGGAAGGAAGGACAAGGGGAATATGCTCCACCCTGCCTGGGCAGAAGCCCAAAGGATGCTCGCTAGAGCATGAGATACTAGGCTTAAGCATAATTCATAGAAATCATAGATATAGTGGCCTGGGAATGGAAGGATGACCATGTAATCTTTTCCTGCATTTAGAAAGTAGTGACTGCCGCATGGTAGCAATGGGCCAAGCGGGAAGTGCAAATCTGCCTTGTATGGAACCTAACTAAAGGACAACAGAAGTGGATATTGCAAACTCTTAGATTCACCATTTAGTTAAGATTACAAGAATGGAAAGAGATCCATTTTGTGACACTTACATAGTTGTCAGAACAACTTATTTCTCTTTCTGTATTGGAACAAGAATTATGTAATTGGGAGTCTTGACTGGGGAATCACTTAAAAGTTGTTTTAACATGTGCAACTTTATATGTTTATTACACCATTCCCTTACCTTTTTAAAATTAGATGAATTTAGATACAACTGCCCCCAGTTGTATGATATGTCATGAGCATATATTTCAGACCAAATGAATAGTCTGTTGGCATTGTACGCTAATGTAAATTCTCCCTTTTCCTTTAATTTTTTTTGCTAGTAATAACATAAAATACCTGCTTTCTTTTTCAAAATTTGTTCCCAGATACATATTATATCAGGAGTTTCCATGTCCTAACCATTGCATGTCCATTGTAGAAGAGAGGATTGTGTTTTCATTTTGAGTTCCATCCACATGCAGGAAATTGTCAAGCAAGTTTGAGCAATAAGTTTACCGCAAATAAAGTATTTCTGAATCATTCTTAAATGATAATCAGGTCTTGTATCACTATTTGTGTAAATTGACAATACACTGTGCAAATCTGAGAAATCCATAATATATATTGTTAGATAAGGAACTGTTAGAGTTCATCAACTGCCATCTGTTATTATTTTCCAACCCACTTAGTTGAGCACTACAAATCTGAACTTGGCAGATGTTAGTCAGGGTTGGATTGAATTCAAGCTAGAATGGCTGCAGAGGATCAAAGCTTAGAAATGTTGGCTCAAATCCGCAAGACTTTGTGTGTGGAGACAGGGCAAAAGAACTTGAATGTAACTCTTGATGGACACAGCTCAATTAGAATTGATGATCTGGAAAATAAGCTCAGACTGAGACGTACATTACTAGTGGAAGGAAATGAAAATATAGTAACCGGAGAGCCCAGTGTTTATTCCAGGATTACAGAATTTATAATGTCTCATCAGATAGTTTTATAATTACAAATATTAGAAATAAGAGAGCTATCTTTGTGAAAATTTGCTTTCTACATTTCAACACTTACAGTAATTTACTTGGGTCAAAAGTTATTTATAGCAACATAGTCTTGAATTGCACTAATAATCACAGCTACTACTTTATCCTCTGAAAAATGCAGACATTAAGACTGCCTGAAGATATAAAGCCACAGTGGAAAATTTCAGAGAGCTTGTTGCTTCATTTTCATTTTCTCCAGTAATAATGAGTTTAATGGAATCTATAGCAAAAAGAAATAGCTAATGCACACACTACAGATTACTTCTATTTTTTTAAAAAAACTATTTTTTCTGCTGTGTTATTAACTAAATTTAAAATTCTTAAAAGATTTGAGAAAATATATGCAAAATTTGGCATATTTGGACCTGTATTACACAAGAAGACATTTTTCATGCTTATGTAGAATACATAACAGTGGAGTAGTAGATAAAGGATCTTGTTGTTTTCTTTGGCAGACCAAGCAGAATACGTACTTGCATGAGATTGCAAGATAGAATCTATGCAAGAAAAATTATCTGCTTTAATGTATACTTTTCTATGCCCCTCTTCATATCAATTGATTTTGTGGGTTGAAGAAAATAGTCTGTTTCTAAGAGATTGTTACAGCGTACAACTAAACTGCTTGCTTTTTCTCATGTGAATTCCACCTAAAAGACCTCCATGGTCATAAAATCCATTTGGCTGCTAGACTATCTTTAGAAGAAGGAATTAGAAAAATCTAATTGAAACATTCTGGAATAACAACCAGTTGAACTCTGAACTCTTCTCTCTCCTCCAAACCAGGATTCCATGAATACTGCCAATGGAGGGTCTGTGAAGCTGGCCAAAATAGCCAGCTGTCAGGCATTTATCACATCTAGAACCAAAACACATCTAAATCAGTTCTGTCTCTTTGGAGTTTTACAACGGACTGACAAAGGACAATGGAACTAAAAGCATTTTTAACAAACCTTTGGGTAAATAAAAGATACAATAAAATGTATGCATATTAATTTATTATGAATATTCCCCTGTTTGTACTGGCTGTTCAGTCTAGCCTCACAGCATGAAAAAGACAAATTTAAATATATATTTCAAAAAGCAAGAAACAACAACTTTGCATAAATGAAAACAACAAAAAGTGTACTATAGAAGTTTGCAGTAATCAGATGTAACAATTAAACATTTCCTTCTTTGCCTTGTTCTTCGCCCGACCCCAAAGTGTTCTTTCTTACTGGATCTAAAAGATCAGAAGATCTGGGGTGGATGGCCGTGGAATAATCTCCATAGAGGGAAACTGCTGATTCAAAGAAAGGCTGACTCCCACAGTGCCTTAAAGGCTGTCTGCTCTCCCCCACATTTTTGCAGATGCAGCTGTCTAGGGCAAGAGGCTTCAAACTTTTTCAGGTGACAGAAACTGTTAGTTTTTCCTGTTTTAAGGCATTCCCAGAACCCCTGCAATTTGCTTCTCTAAGTGATAAGTTGCCAAGAGCACAAACATCTCCTGAGTCTGTGTGATTTCTGAATGTCTCACCTGTAGCTTAGAAAAATTGACCCTGTGTCTGTGTAAACTCCCTTCTCCATATTTAGCCTCTGATGGAACCCCATCAAGTCTTCACAAAAATCTTGGTTTGGAGACCATTTGGAAAACCCTGGTCTAGGGGAGCCTTGGTATTATGGAAGGCTTGCAAATCCCCATGGTCCCTACCTTTGACAACTCTCTTTGGCCAGGACACATCTCAACAGGCTTTTCTTGTCCATAGGAAGCTTGTCATTTTTGGATTAAGTTAGTGGCAAAGAGAAGGTGAAGCAATTTTTTTTGCTCTATTTTTAATTTGGGCCAGAGAACCTCATCGCTTCTTGGCACAAGTTTTTATTAAGTTCTCAAAGTTACAAAGTGGTGCCTCCTTGATCCCCTTCCTTTTCCTCATGCAGTACCTGCCATAGGTCTTATCAGTCATTGTAGGTTGAATATTTTGCTTAAGTGTTGCAGTCCAGTGTTTCTTCTGTACATGGTTTGTTACTAAATTACAAGAAAAACCAATTGGAATCTCAGAACCTGAGGTTAGCCCACTTTTTCTTTCTGCTATCAAGGTCTATGAAGTTATTGATAAAAGCATGAATTGGGAGGCAAGATGCTTTGCTGTAAATATACCTGATGCAGGGTTAGGTTGGGGCTGGGAGCTGTGCTGGTCTGAATCAGATCAATTTTTCAAATAAAAGTACAGTATATCAGGCATTTCCTTTACATATGTCATATGGGCACTTGTCTACAATGTTGTTGTTCAGTCGTGCAGCTGTGTCTGACTCATTGTGACCCCATGGACTGCAGCATGCCAGGCCTCCCTGTCCTGCACTGCCTCCCAGAGTCTTCCCAAGCCCAGGCCCATCACACTGACTATGCTATCTATCCATCTCATCCTCTCCCCTTCCCTTCTCCACTTCCCTTCAATCCTTCCCAGCATCACAGTCTTTTCTAATGAGTCCTCCCTGCACATTATGTGGCCAAAGTACTTGA
>JANHZU010005300.1:259191-270038 GCA_032468055.1 Acrochordus granulatus | reverse complement strand
CATGACTTGATCTGAAATAATTGCTTTCAGAGGGCTTCCAAGAGTAAACCAAAGTTCCACAAGGGTCTTGGGCTGCAGGTTGCTCATCACTGCTCTAAACAAAATAAAATGCATGGTGGCGTATAATTTGTCAGAATTCCTAATTGCCTAGTGTTTCTAGTCATGGAGAAACACCACTAAATCTTGGCTTAACTTTCAAGGATTGGTGAGTCAAGTTCTGTGAAGCCACAAAAATGTTAACAAATGTGGAGGCAGTGTTTCACACAACTAGAAGATTTGGCAAGCAACTTAATTTCTCTTTCCAGATTGCTCTAAGACGAAACAGAATATGAGAGAAGAACATGCTGAAGGGGACTAATCTGAAAGCTGTGTTGCCAAATGACTTCTACTGAAACCTAAGTGGACTGAGATTTGGAATTTAAATCAGTGGAATTTAATTGTATGATCTGTTGGTTAAATTTCAGGAACACGTTATCCTTTTCTTATCCTTTCATTAGTTGCAGTAACTGTAATTTAATCAGCTAGGAATGGAATTATATCTCTATCTGGTGACATATTTTCTTAAACTTGACAGGAATATCCTTTATCTCCTCTTTTATTTAATTTCGTGATGGAACTACTGGCCTATTTTAACAGCAGTAGAAAGCTATTTGGGTATTAAGATGGTTGTATAACAAATTGTTATTATGAGCAGATAATCTTTTGGGCTTTATTGATAATTATCAAAATTATGCGCAATAATTTTTGGACATTAGACAACTGTTTGCTAAATATTTCAATGTATTCACAACTAGAATAATTCCAATATGGTTTTGACTGGTCTTAATGTATTTATAGGTAAAGGTTACCCTGCCAGTTGTGACTGACTCTAGGATATGGTGCTCTTCCTCATTTCCAAGCCGAAGAGCCAGGGTTCGTCTGAGGACGCTTCCATGGTCATGTGACCGGCATAATTAGATGCCAAAGCTGCACGGACACTGTTACCTTTCCCGCCGGAAGAGGCAGTGCCTATTTATCGACTTGCATTTGCACGCTTTCGAACCGCAAGGTGGGCGGGAGCTGAGTCGGAACAGCAGGAGCTTACCCTGCTTCATGGCAACACCGGGTCTTGAACTTGGGCCACTGACCTTCCAGCTGGCAAGCTGAGCTCTTAACCACTTGTGCCACTGCACCTCCATATTAAAACTGGATTTTTTTATTGAGTTATTTCATAAGGCTTGAGATAATTATTCCTGGGGAAAATAATTAATGTGTTGATGAAATTATTTTAAGCTGTTTATATTAATGTTAATACATAGCTATTTATACTAATATTAGTATAATATTAGTATAAGCAGATTGGAAATGTAACTATATTTAGGGAAATAATATATATTGTAAACAAGGGACTGTTTTAAAGGATTGATAAAATATTGAAGGTGCACATACAGATCAGCAGGTTTTCTGTTACTATAGTTCCACATTAAGATAGGGATTTTAGTTTTTCTGATTTTCAAAATTTATATTTTGACTTGGTTTCTTTGTGGAATCTAAATGATTTCTCTCAATCATGAGTGTAACTAGAATTGTACAAATGATTTAGAAATTCAAAAATTGTATCAAATCAAAATTGTAAGGCCAAAAGAGGTTTTAATTGAATTAATTTAGTAGTTCCAAGCAATCCAAATTCATACTACAAAATATCAAGAGTCACAGAAACCACAAACTACTTCTGATCAGACATCTAATGTTAAAAACCCCCCTACAACAATAAAGCTTGTCACCATCTCGTCCGACTGTAGGGGGAAGTGCTCATCTCCATTTCACAGCCGAAGAGCCAGCGCTGTCTGAAGAAGCTTCTGTGTTCATGTGGCCAGCATAAATACATGCCGAGGCACTATTACTTTTCCTCCAAGGTGGTACCTATTTATTTTAATTTTTACATGCTTTCAGACTGCTAGGTTGGCAGGAGCTGGGGCAAGTAATGGGAGCTCACCCCATTATGTGGCGCCTGAGTCTTGAACTCAGGCTGCCAATCTTCTGGCTGACAAGCCCAGTGTCTTAACTGCTTGGCTATTGTGTCCCTTTTCTGGCAGACTGCAGGACAAATCTGATTAATTAATAAATTATTAATACTTTGGAATAATCCTAACTAGAAAATTACAGACTTTTTTGGGGGGGGAGGGAGAATATTTGGGTAGAAAATAGTATTAATATTCTATCTGCTTATTGTCCTGCTATTATCTCTCAAAGCATTTGATGTACTGCAAGAAGAATTTGCTTGCCTAAAACTACTGAATGGGAACATATCAACCTGAAACTTCTTTTAATTTCACAGTTTGGACCAGATGAATTGGTGGCTTCTAAAACCCTTAAATTACTTGTATTTTTGGAAAATTCTAAACTCTAAAACTCTAAACAGGAAAAAATGTTTATAAACAACTGAAATATATTAATAAGATACATACAGGGGTTTGAAGAATGTCAGAATTTTAAAAAATCCTTTTTTTCAGTGTAAAATAAGAAAGGGTGAACTGAAGATAGCACGTTTAAAAGCAGAACTACTGGGGTGGAATGGAGAGCTGGCAAACAGATCGGCACTTCAGTACTTCCTCTTTGGACAAGAAGAGGACTAAAGACCATCCACAATGTTTACTCGTGAGGTGACTGCAAGACAGTGGTCTTCATCAGGTTTAAAGCCCTGGGAGATGAGAAAATAATCATCTTGCTCAAACAATGGTCAGCACCTTCAAAAGGACACTGGCTTTGCATATGTTCTTTCTAATCAATTTTGGAAATTGTTTTGTTAACTGCTTTTCAGCTATAAGGAACCTTTGGATTTTACAGTAATGTCTGAATTTCCTTCAGTCCTGAGCAAAATAAGTTTTAAATACAAGTTGAAGACTTTTTTTTCTTGGAATAAATCCCAAAAGGCTGATCAGAACTTAGATTTTAGAAAGTTATAAATGGACTAAAGGTCCAGATGGATTTGAAGTAAGATTTTGAAATTAAATCCTTAATTCCATAAGAATCCTTCCTGTGGGAAATTGCTTTTGTTTTGAATTTTCATTAAAAAAAGTGACAGGATAAATTTTGAAGGTTGGACACTAGAGAAAACCAGAAGGAACTAAAGATTACAATTAAAAAATACAGAATGAAACAAAATAACATTGGATATGTTGAAGGATATTTTTGAACAATGGACCTAGAAATTAATTTTGAGAGTGTCTGCCTGTATTTATACAGTCTATAATGTTTAAAAGATGTTATGAAAGATGAACAAGTTTTACCTGACATAATTGAGACTCTGAAAGTAAATTTAAAAATGATAAACTACAAGAATAATATGGAAAAATATGCTACACTAAAAATAGAAAAGTAACTGGCTGATGTTTTTATAATTAGAAAGCATATCTAAATAAGAAACCAAGAGAATACATGCTGATAATTTTCTTATATTGGGTTTACTAAAGAGCCTTGTTAAAGCTTTAAATAATTTTGTAATAAGAGACAAAGAAAAAATGAAAAGAAACCAAGTTTTAGGACACTATTTGAAAGGACTAAATACCAAGATTGTTAAAAATAAAATAAAGGAATATAAAGTAGATTTGTTAGATCACGGTTAAAATGGATATGTTTTTATCTCTGGTAACTGTTGATGGACTTTTGCTGATCAGGACTGAAACAATGAGGCTTTAAGAATTTATTTATATACAAGAGATGGGATGTGGGAACAAGAGATCATTGGATATATTTTAAAAGAAGGCCATAATTAAAATTACTATTTAAAAAATGAAACTGGAAGAACAGTACCATTCACTGACCTTGTAACTGAAACCAAATAGAGGGAATCATAGTAGCAAATATGTCAGCCAGTTTTTCTGCCATCTCAAAGATTTTCTTTGGTGTGTGTGCATTTTAAGACCTGTTTAACCATGCACTACATGTATTCCTTGAAAGAAATTATGAATCACTTCTCCATCCAGTGAGCATCTAAAGTTTGTTGCTATTTATTCTCTTTAGAAACACACTTTCTTTTCTGCCTTATATTTAAAGCTGCTATGCATAATACATCTTTTTCCATACACAGAAGCAACCCACCTCATTATCAATAAAACATTCTTTAAAACAAAATAAAATAAAATAAAATTACTTTTGCTATCATAGCAATCTTGATAATAGAATTAAATTATAATAGACTGAAATTATTGGAAATGTATTGGTCAACTTTCAACATTTAAAACCTGAGTTGCTTTTATGTATATATTATATATATACAAAGATACATTGCTTTTGTTTTTTTTTTCATTTCTATTTTGGGTTTATATATTTTTGTTGTGATCTTTATTGTAACAAAAAATTATGAAGAATGATACACACATAGAAAGTTTAGTCCAATAATGGCCATTAAAAAGTCATTTTTCCAGAAAGCAAAAAGAGCCATAGAACTGTTTTTGCCTTATGATTAATTTGCCAATTGTAATTGCCGAGACAAAAATGCAAACCTTTACACTCCATAATTGCTTGTCATCTATATTCACTCCCTGAAAACACTGTGTTTCATATGTTACAGCAAATCAAATGTTTTCATAGGAAATAGCTATGTAGGCAAGTGTATTTTTCACTCACACTCTTTCTTTCTCCATCTCCTTTCTTATTTCTTTCTGTCACACATAAGTGCACAGTCTCCCACACAATTGTTGCTTTGAGACAGATGGCTGCCAGCACTACTAGTCAAAACATGTTATGCAATGATTCTGTCTTTCTTTCCTGAATGTATTTTCTGTAAAAAAAAAAATGTGAAGGAGCGATGAGCTATTACAGGAAGACTTCAAACAGACAAATGGAAGACACTATCAAGTTTTTCTTCAATTCCTTATTTCTTTAATATTACAATGTGCTGTTTTTTTAAGTCAGAATAACCACAGAAATGTTGGCATAGATTTCTTCTTGCATTTCTCCAGATTTAATCATTTTAATATGCATATTCTGCCCCTCACTTTTTCCAGCAGAATAGAGGGTCTTTTTGTAAGCATTTCATTTCAATATTAATTATATATGTTTGCCTCTCCACTATTCTGTACATTCAATTGGAAAACTGCACTGGTAAATTTGGAAAGTTGCAAATTATCAAAATATATCTGTATTTTAATTTGTCTATAGATTTGGGTAATGTAAATTAGATGAATTAAAATTAATGTTTTTTAATTTTAATGAAGTGAGCCTAACATATTTATTATCTTAACACTGGACTACAGAAATGTGTATTTCCTCTTACAATACATGTATGCTCAAGTACACCCAGATGCACACACATTTTGTTGTAGTACATCAGTGGTAAGTTAATCTACAATAATTTGTTCTCAGAAAAAGAAAGAATCAGGAACACATCTGGAAAATCTGCCCCTGCCCCAGTGATTCAAATCATATAGGATATTTTCCCATCCACGTTAGAAGCTATTTTGTCTAAGTTTATCATACAGTGTGAAAAGTGTTTGCCAGAAATATTCTTAGAAAGTATATATTGCTGCATATAACTAATTTTCCACAAACAAGCTTAACTGCCCAGAGTTGTTGTTGTTACTCCTGCTACTACTACTACTACTGTCTGTCTGTCTGTCTATCTATCTAATCTATCTATATCTATACCTATATATCAAATCTATCTTTGCATATCAAATCTATCTTTGCATGAAATCCCAGAAATCAGCTGATTTCTTTTTCAAGTATCGGTGCTATTTTGAAATGGAATGGAGAGCCATTCAGAAATGCTGATACTTTAAGTGTGTAAACTTGCATTAGCACTGGGCTGCTTCACATGTCATTGGACTTGCTGTGGCCATGGCTGATCATCAGGAGCTGGTAGATAAATGGTTGACTTTACAATTCCTACATACTTTCAACATCTTCCACCTTGCTTTGTTAACAGTTGTCAGGAATCCCACTAAGTCCCAGATTCAGCCCAATGAAGTTCATAGTTTGAATGCTATGATTTAGGAAAACCTCAATTTAACAGACCAGTAGGAGTAGGAGAAAGATTTCCCTTAAATCCAAACTCATATAATTGATGTAATTAATGTCATTTATATTACTACAAAACTGATGTTTCTATTGATACTGATGTGAAATAATGCATATGATATCCACTGCATCAATAATCTGGGCAGACTAGAAACCACAGACTTTGGGAATACTGTCCAAATGCATATTTGCTCCTTTGTCTTTCAAGCTTTTCTGGACAATATTTGCATTCAGGGATGTCCATTGTGTTTGGTTAATTTTTTGTTCACGTGCTTACTTCCCGAAACTTCTATGAGGTAGGTTGGATCAAGAGATAATAACTCTGAAATGCAGTACAGCTGAGGATTTAGACCGAGGAATGTCATGTATAAATATACCAGTTTTGTAGCTTCTCTATGCATAGACACCTATTCACACAGCTGTTGGCTTCAGCCCTGAATACCACTTGTATCACCATGCAAGTGTCTTCACAACTGTTGTCTTTGTAGTATTTGATAATCCCCTTGCTGGCCAGCTGAACCTTTCTTCTCTCACAGATTTTCCTAGATTTTTCACATTGAGGGGAGAAAAAGCCATACAAAACTCCAACAAGATGTTGGATGGGCAAGAGCTGAGACTATT
Source organism: Acrochordus granulatus (assembly GCA_032468055.1). Taxonomy (NCBI): domain Eukaryota; kingdom Metazoa; phylum Chordata; class Lepidosauria; order Squamata; family Acrochordidae; genus Acrochordus; species Acrochordus granulatus. The sequence goes on along the minus strand of JANHZU010005300.1, from coordinate 263,417 downwards.
GTACCCATTTCTCTGGGAATAACTAGTAGAACTCAGCAGGTTTTGTTTCTAAGTAAATATGTATCATGTTCCCTTGCTTTCCACATTCATATTGAAAACCTTCTTTGAGCAACGTGTGCAGAGATGACAGAGGCTTGCTGAATTCTGTATGTCAGAAAACTTGTGTTATATTTTCTTTTGGTATTTTCATATTTTTTATATTTTCCTAATAAATAAAATGTTTTCATATTTTCATTTGCCCATTTATGTGTGATTTAAAATTCTCTTTAAAAAAGGAAAGTACAAGACTTCTCTACAAGGACTAAGAAGCATATCTGGGAAACTTAGTAATATTGAAAATTAATGCAGGGAAAGCTCAGCCTAACTCTCATTAAAAATCTTAATTTGTTTTCAGTGGGGGCAGATTTATATCATAGCAGTATGGCTAATCCCAGAGAGATGGACATCTGAAAAACATGATTAAACATGTGGGCAGCTACTTGGTGTTATAAAACTCCTGGTATTGAGGGATGATTTGATTAGCTAATTACCCTTGTAAAGGAGCAACTTAATCTGAGTAAAACTCCCTCAGATGAAACCTCTCATGTCATACTACTTTAAGATTCTCTCTCCACAAACTGTAATTAAAAATAATCAGAAATTCTGAAATAAAATCCACTCTGTTTGTACTAAAAAAAAAACCCTCTCCTTTTGGAGTTCATCCCTAGTGGGTCTCATTTTATTAAATTTCCACTTGTTTTTTTAAACTTCAGTTTATCAGAGACAGAAGAAACAAAACATAATTTTTAATGCATGGTAATAAAAATAAATGGAACAGCTCTGCCACTACTCACCTAAATCTTTTTCCCTGGTGTCTGGTGGTATTAAATAATGTTTGTCACACATATTCATCATCTGCTGACAGGAAAACAAAATTAGCCAGATGCCTTTAACAAAAGTATGCTTCAAGTCCAGAAGAGTTAGAAGACCCCTTTCTTGCTCTTAATATATTTGTTTCCTTTGGTAGTCAAATGACAATTACACATCCCACAGCCATTCGATATAGTCTATAGGTTGGCTTGTGTGTGCCTTGATACCTGAACAGGCTCTGCCTGCTCCCCGAAACACACTGGAGTCAGCACATGGCGCGCTTCCAAGTGTGGTTGGCTGCCGTCTTCCAGTGCCGCACAGCTATGCAGAGGTCCAGCTGTCCTTCGGGAGACTTAGGGCGCACTTCCATGACCCCATGACAGACATGGTATCCTTCAGCTGGAACAGGGAATCTTTTCGTTCCTTATGTGGAGTGTGGGGCAGCCACATCTGCCCTGTTGACTCCTTCGGCAGTGCACTGGTCCGCTTCCACACAGATCCTGTGTGACCCTTTGGAACAGGTTCCTCCACAGTGGAGGACCACAGGTTTCTGATCTACTATATACATAGATGAATTTAAAATTAACGATAAGACTGCGACAAAAACAGGAACAGGATGAGGAATTGGTTCCTGTTTTCCAAATGGCAGCCAGAGAGTCCTTTTAGAAAGCCACATCATGTATCTTTCTCAGCAAAGGAAAAGGTTTCCCTGCCGGTTGCGACCGACTCTAGGGTGCGGTGCTCATCTCCGTTTCCAAGTCGAAGAGCCGAGGATGCTTCCGTGGTCGGGTGGCCGGCATGACGAGATGCCAAAAGCACACAGACAGTGTTACCTTTCCCACTGGAGCAGGCGGTACCTATTCATCGACTTGCACTTGCATGCTTTTGAACTGCTAGGTTGGGAGGAGCTGAGGCGGACAACAGGAGCTCACCCTGTTGCATGGCAGCGCCAGGTTTCAGTCTCGGGCCACCGACCTTCCAGCCGACAAGCTAATTCAGTGTTGTGCCACCGCGCCTCGCTATCCTCCTCAGAGGAGTGCAGAATATAAAAGATACTATGTGAGTCATTGTCGTTGCTTGGAGAGCCTCTGCATTCCCTATAGCTTGAGAAATTTTGGTGGTGGTGTGAGATACTGCCAACCAATATGACAAACTGGCAGTGCTTTGTGGAGTATCAGTAGTCATCGACTTACAGCTGGTCACTTAGCAACTGTTCAAAGTTACGACCTATCAGAAAAAGGGGACTTACAACCTGGTTCTGAAGTACCAACTGTCACCCCGCCTCCATATAGTCACGTGAGTGCACTTTGGGCACTCAGCAGCATGGCCAAATTTAGGTTGTTCACAGCATCCCATAGTCACGGGATTGAGTTGCTGAAAATTGGTACTTCTGGTTTTGCTGAAACAATGAAACAAAACCCCACAATGGGCTTCACTTAACAACTGCAAAGTTCACTTAAAGGACACAGCATTTGCACTTGCTACTGCCCATTTGCTTAATAATCATCACAAAAATGTTGTAAAATCAGGTCAGTCAAGTGACTGACCCATTTTATGACTGTTACAACTTACAACTGTAATGGAAGGTTCCATTACAGTTATAACTTGAGGACTACCTGTAGTCACTGTTTCAGCAAAAACAAGAAGGTGTTCACAGTGGTCTTGTGGGTGCATGCAAGGACAAGCCACAAGTCTTATTTGGAGGCACCAACCATTGTTCAAGTGGCTTCCATTCAGGTACATAGACAGACGGACAGACGTTTGTTCATTTCAGGAAACAAATGTATTACATGACCAGTGTTATTAAACAATTCTGTCTCCAGGATACTGAAAGCAAATCGAATCACATCAAATCACAGTAGTATTCAATTTAGCATAATGGTCACACTGCAAATTATTATTTGCTTAAAACATGAAATATCTTCCAGAGTAAATGGCAGGTATATGGAGTATATATTTTATATATATTTTACCTGGTTTAAGCTCTAGACCAAACTCTACAAACTAATTAGACAACTAAGCAAACACTTTGAGTATCTTTAAAAAAACTCAGTAAAAGATATTCAGAAAAATAGCACCCTTAAGCTGACCTTTAAATGCCTTGAATGTAAAATGAACTGGTGTGCTAGTTATCGTTACGCTTTTTAAGGCAAAGCTGCATCTCTTTTTATCTAAGCAGCAAAAAATAATTAACAAGCTCTGATTAAATTTGCAATCTGAAGCTTCTGTTTTAGAAGGCTAATCAGATGTTCCTGCCATGTTGTATGTGACCAAAATTATGCAAAACATTCCTATGTTATCTGAGAATCCCTCTCCCTCTGGCTCCCAACTGAATATTTATTAATAGTTTTTTTTAATATAGCATTTAGAGATCTGTGGAAGACTAAAAATCAAAAAGGGTTAAACCATTTTTAAAATGTTGTCAAACACCATGTGGGGATAACATATGACTGAGATGTAAGATTTATTTGTAGTCGCATTCTCATTAGATTTTTTAAAACTTCTGTACTTCTTTCCTTTTAAACGAATGCTACCAAATCAATTTTAAAGGAAACTCCTAGGCACTTAATGATTTACAAGCAAATGTCAGCGAAGGATTTTATGATGTTCAGAACATTTGCACATGTCAAATGCTGTAAAAGTAACATAAAACCTGCCATTACACAGTTCTAATTGACAAAGAAGTCCTACTGGCTTCTGACAGTTCGCCAGGGACTTGGTTTTAGGCGTGGTCCAGTCACGCAAAACTTCGCCAGTATGATAATGAGACATCGGCAGAGCGGACGCTGTACCCAAAGGCAGCTGTGTATTGGTTGGAGGGTGAGGCTTCCGGAGTGGCTTGTCTGGCAGGACTGTTCAACCCAAGGCTGAAGGGGGAGGGACAAAAGGGAGCGATGGGCTTTGTCTCTGTTCATAAAATTCTAGGCGAAGCTTGAGGGTATCATGCTGAACCTCCATACTGAATTTGTTTTTGATTGCCATAGTGATAGCATGTTTGTTCCATATGTGTTTTGGCTTTATCTTATTACAGGTAATCCTCAACTTATGACTGTTTGTTCGGTGACTGCTCAAAATTATGATGGCATTAAATGAAAGGGACTTACAATGCCTACCTGAAGTTACAACCACTGTAGTACCCCTGTCGTCGTGTGAACAAAATTTGGGTGCTTAGTAATCTACCCACCCTTACAATTAATTTATCCACCCTTACAATTAACCCCCCTAACTTTTCCCCTTCTTGCCCTGCCGGATCCCCACAGGCCTTGGGCATGCTTCCTACCCCACTGGGCTCCACACCTTCCTCCCAATTCCCTGTCATGACTTGGTCCACTTACCTTTTCCATAGATGTCCTTCACAGTGCAGCCACTCTGCCTCA
>JANHZU010005300.1:199708-212219 GCA_032468055.1 Acrochordus granulatus | reverse complement strand
AATGCGCAGGGAGGACTCATTAGAAAAGTCTGTGATGCTGGGAAGGATTGAAGGGAAGAGGAGAAGGGGACGGCAGAAGATGAGATAGATAGATGGCATAGTCAGTGCGATGGGCGTGGGCTTGGTTAGGACTCCGGGAGGCAGTGCAGGACTGCTGGAGTGCTGCAGTCAAGGGGGTTGCGAAGAGTCGGGCACGACTGCACGACTGAACAACAGCAAATGCTTATAAGTAAATCTTGAGCTGAGTAAATTCTAAACATATTTAAATACATATATATACGTACATAATATTTTATTTATTTATTTATTAAATATATATGCTGCCATGTATACTGTATGGTAAAGATGTCAATTTTATTTTAAACCGTAAATTAATATAGCAGCTTGACAAACACATATGGAAGCTAAAAGGACAGGGAGGGACTCTTATTAGGTCTCCAAATCCCTTGCTATGTAGAAAGAAATGAGGTGAAAGTATTGCTTGTGCTAAAGAATATTAATACAAGAATTTTTCCTTGTATGAAGTCTCAAGATCTTTCAAAATTTCATGAGATTTTTCCAGAGTTATTCAGAAGCAACCCTAGAACAGAACAAAGAAAGCTTATGCAGGAAGCCCTAAGGCTGTAGCTTAAAGAAAGGGGTAGTGTGTGACACGGCCTTCAGGAAGTATAGCTCTCAAAGCGTCCGCATTTCCTATTTCTCAGCAGAAAGAGTACTGACCACTGCAGTCTTGATAATGGGGCAAGTTGAGCCCACCGCTGATTACTTCAGTGTTTCTCGACCTTGACATGTTGGCTGGGGAATTTGGGGAGTTCAAGTCCACACATCTTAAAATTGCGAAGGTTGAGAAGCACTGAATTACATGATGTGACTGTAATAACTATACTGCATTCACTTTGCATCACTGCCCTTCTATCCCTTGAGAAGGAAATTCTTTTCCCAGAGAATACAGCTATTGAGTTGGTTGTTTTCTTTAAAATGACAAATACTGCTGCAGATTTTGTAGCAGAGCACTACCTTGAATTTCCAGGCGTGCCCTGCTTTCTTACTGGGGGGAATAACCTACTTCCCATTTCCTGCAATCCAGCAACAGTGATGGGATTACAGGACTAATAAACAACCTGAGCTACTGAACAGGCATCACTGGAATGGTGGTTTATTAAAAGACAGAGATTAACCTTCTACTTTGCCACATAGACAAGTCCTTATGGTGGGGAAGGAGCTGTGCTGAACTTTGAGAAATTATATCACCAGCTGTTTTGGGGAAAGTCTGATGAATATATCGATTTTCCAGTACTCAGGTTATTCGGCAGTCCTGTTATTTTGGATCTTTTGGACTGGTTACGTTTGAGCTTTTACTTCTGCATTCAAAACAGGTTATTTTCCCCAGGACTGAGGGTCCTTCCAAACAAAGGGCTTGCTCCCCCAGGACCATGGAAATCAAACCTAGGATTTCCTGTTTACTACATAGCAAAGTTAGCCAGTATAGTCAAGGTCTCATTCTATCGACCTTGTAATTATTGTTCTCATTCTCTACTTCCTGTCCTTTTAAAGGAATTAATTTATATTCTTAAAAATAGTTAGGAAATGGCTGTTACTTCATTTCCATCACATAGCCATTGAGTTGGTTGTTTTCTTTAAAATGACAAATACTGGCATGATCATCCCCTTGTTTTGCAGAAACTGTTGACTATTTCATGGCCCAATGTTTCTACTTTCTTTTAACCGTAGGGCTCTGAAGGCTGCAAGCGCTCTCTTTCCATTGCTGTAGTGTGTAGCTCCACTTTAAACTAAGTGGCAAGCTAATGAGTTGCGGCAGAATCTATGTTACCATGGTACTGGAATGGCTTGGCAGCCATTCATTTCAATGATAGTAATTGTGGACAATACATATTAGAGCATGTTCTCCTGATGTGAATACATTGTCAGCAGAGGAAAGACAAATGGTTCTACAAACAAGCAAGGCATCGAGTGTTGCTTCGAGAAACAATGCATTTGGAATAACACCTGCTTGCTATTTTCCACAGTTAATATATGAGACATAGATGGGGGCTGCTTTGTCGTACCTTGAAAGAAAATGATTTCAACCTATACTTAATGCATCTTGATGATAGGCAATAATTTGATTTGCTGAGTGGGAGAAAAATTATGTGTCTAATGTATAGGCAAATAAAAACTTTCCCATTTGGTAATACAGGTGAGAAGAATGTTTATGATTGCAAATCAAGAAATTACTTAAAGACTCCAAATGGCTTTGCCAAGACATTTTCTAATACGTGCTTCAAAAAGGAGGTGAGCGCTTTCTTTTCTTTCCAGACATGTCTATCAAACTATTACTGCAGCAGCATCCAGGTTATGGTTTCCAAAGTTTCCAGAAGAAAATTTAGGGCTGCTGTAAATAAATTCACTTTTTATCCAATAGTATTTAAGCAAATAGGTTACCTTATCAATGCACATTAATTATTGAGCAAGAAAGCTTCTATTTGTTTACTATACTGCTTTAGCCCCATACATTTAATCTTTTAGGTTGTTAAATCAATCACATTTTGAGATCTCTGTAGCTGATTTGATATACAAGCGTGTTTTGTACCTGCTAATGTTTTGATCACCAGATCGCATTTCTGGACAACCTGTAAAGAAAATAAAACTGTACCAAACTAAAATGTTAATGAAAATAATGATTGAAATGGAATAGTTGTAAGTACTTTTACACTTTATGGTTTCATTATTAAACCAAGTTTTCACTAATATATTCCGAAATAATATCTGGACAATATTGCTCCAACAATTCTCTTTGTGTTTTCCCTCTTGTGATCCTGTTTGTTTTAATAGTCTCATTCCTCACAACCAGTCCTCCTCCTTTTCTTCCTTCCTTCCTGTGCAACTGCAACAATACTGCAGTGTTTGTACTGTAATTGCAATAAAAGCTAAACATACGTGTACACACACACAGACATACAATGTTTTTCAACCGTCTTCATCTTCACATAGTACAATCATTACTATCAATTTTGTCCCTGGAAAATATAATAGGGAAGTCTTACCATTAAAAATAAAACATTAGATACAAAAAGAGAAAAAAGAAAGGAAAAAAGAGAAGTCCTTCCAAACATTGCATTATATGTTCAGTGTATATATTCCTATTATTCAGTGACTTTATTAACATTTAATTCAACTTAATAGTAGGAAACACATGGGAAATTAAACATATAAACTAAGTATGGTCTAGCTCCAGTTGCAGTTTCATATTTTTTTTTGCAATCAGAACCCAGGTTCAAACCAGCAATATATAATCCAAAATAACATGACCAACTACAAAAGCCAATGAATCTTCAGAACCATATAATAATCATAACAGCAACAATAATAAGTTTTGTTTGACAAACTATGTCTTAAGAACTAATGTTGCCTTCTGAGCGCCGTATCTCCAGCCATATCTCCAATTAGCTCAACCTATGCATTTCTTCTTAAAAGAGTGTCCAGAAGTCTAATACATATAATACTTTGGGTTGGCTTAATCAGTAGAGTTATAGAAATATGACCTACAGATGCCAAAATGATTGTTTACTGACGTTCATATACTAAGTAGTTTATGTACTACTTCTGAGTATCATTGTCCTCAGAGGCCATTGTACTATTATTGTGTTAATACTGTATTGTTGTAATTATTTATTCAGGTTCTGTTGGTTTTTAATTTGTGTTAACTGCCCAGAGTTGTGATTGGAGATGGGTGGTTATGTAAACTGAATCAATAAACAAGCAAACAAACAAGTATTCCAATTCCTTAATTTATGTCTCTGTGTACTTTTATTTATTAAATTTGTATGCTGCTAAAATCTGGAGACTATCGGCGGCTGACAACACTAAAACAATACATTAAAAACAATTAAAAATAAAATAAACCCATTAAAACTTTTGAACATCTAACATGGTGCTCTCTAACAATAGAAAGCCTACCAAATAAATAGTAAGCCTAAAAATAAGTCAATAATTATTATAAGCCTAACAATAATCCATTATTAGGATTATATTAATAAGCCTAATAATATTTATATTGACAAATTGCAATTGACAAATGATATTTTACTTTACTTTTACAAACATTATTTGTCAATTGCAAAAGGCAGCATTACTCGGAACAGCTTACAACCTGCGACAATACCTTTAACAACATCAAAGAATAATATCTGCCTATCCCAGGTCTTTGGGAAGGACTTGATAGGTGGACAAACATGCCAAATTCAGTCTACACATCTGGCTGACTATGCAACAAACCGTAATAAGCCAATAGCTATTTTTGCAGAGTTAATTAAACTCTTTTGCAGTAGAGGGCTTCCAAAATGCTTAGGACTGGTGGCTGACATCTTGATACCAGAAGATGACATCTTAGTTGATGGATTGTTGCCACTGGACTTTTCAGCAAGTGATATTTATGTGACAGCTTCTCAATTAAAAAACAGTCATCATCTAGTCCTACCAATTAATCTCAGGTGTCCAGTCCACACTAGGCCCTATTCCTCCAATAAATGGATTATTGCTTATTCAGGTCAGTGACCATATAATATTAATTTAAACTGTTAATCAGGATCAAATCAGACTTCACTGCTATTACATGGTATACCTGCCTCCTAGCTACTACAGCAGAAAGGAGAATTTCCGGTTTGCTACATACAGTAGTCAGATCTTAATTCCCCCTGCTCTGTAAAGTGTGCCAACCAAGCAATTTCAAGTTGATCCACAAGAACAAGTTTTCATTAGGCAACTTGACCACTCATTAACCCAAGAAAGATGAGGCAGCTTGCTTTATCTGGAAGATTAAAATCTCCTTTCTTGAAGCAAATTGAAGGTTTTTAACTGGAAAAATAAGTGAGAGATTTTCCCTTGATGTACCTCCAGAACAGCACATTAAAATTTTGAAAATGTTTTGAGAACTACTACATATAATATAAAAATGGCAATCCATTAATATTGAAAGTATTTATTGTGAAATCCATAAATATTATATAAATATATATTTAATTCAGTTTAATCGTTTTCAGTCAAAAATATATTATTTCCTCTGAACACTATTAAAACTGTCTACTAGTCCACAAATCCAAAATTAGATCAATTAAAGTTACAGATAGTCCTTACTGAGCAACCACGATTGGGACCAGCAAGTTGGTTGTTATGTAAAATGGCCGTTAAGTAAAACTACAACTGTGCTTATGATCTTAATTCAGTTTTCCTTAGCTATATAGATCTGTGAAATGCCTAAACATGAGGGTTGCTCACAAAGTTACCTTTCCATCATTGACGTAATTAAAATGGTCGCTAAACGAGGCAGTTGCTAAATGAGGACTACCTGTATGTTCAGAAAAGCTTCCAAACATTTTGGATAATTCTGTTACTGTGGTACAGAAGCTTCAGGTTTTATCGATATATACAGCATACCATCCAGGTCTAGGAATTTATAGGCCTTTAGCATCTTTTCTGACAGTGTCTCTTTTTGGTAATGTAATATTTATGCTGTGTGTGTGCATAGCGATGTTCTTTATCTTCCTTCTTTACTTTCCACAAACTGGGTACATCACCACTGGTGTCTGGGAAGGGAGAGGGGAGACAAAATGCATCGGAACACAAACGCTAACACTTTTGTACTTGCGTGCAATATTCATTTTGACATTATCCATGTATCTGATAAGAAGGGATATTCTAGGTCTCTTCTGTGAAGCAGTGTCGCTAATGGATCCAGGAGCTGTGCCCTCTGGAGCAGCATCCCCGCGCCAAGATTCGTCTGGTCCTGACCTTATTAGCCTTTAGGAGAAACTTAAAAACCTTTGGCCAGGATATTGACCTGCATGGCTGAAAGAGGCGTGTGGATCTTGGCATATTAATTTTTAACCGTGGATTTTTGTGCTCTTATTTTAAACTAGATTGTCCATCCAAATTTGTGAGAATGAAATGTGCGGCTATATAAGGCACAGATGAATTCATATGAACCTTTTTTCAAAGACAAACAAGTATATTACAGGACTATTTTGGCTACCATAATGGAAGGACTTGCAGGATTTGAAACTGTGACATCACACAAGCAACATTTTATGAAAACAAACAGCTCGGTACACTCTCGGGTATGGTACATGATAATTATGTTGTCAGATATAAACTATGAAAGTTATCTTGTTTATCGACCCAGCCTTGCTCATGCTGTTAACTGGATTTAGGCTACGGGGAGACAGACTCCCCCTGAGGATTAGAAAAAACTTCCTCACAGGAGCAGCCACTTGGCCAGAGGGGTTTATGGGTTTATGGGATGCGCTCAAGTGCAGACTAGGCAGCCCTGCCTGGGGAGCTCTCCTTTGGGTTCCTGTGTTGAGCATGGCCGACTCAGCACTGCGAAAGCTCCTTTCCAGCCTGTGATTCTGTGGCTGGTATTCACTTTGCTTATTTTGGGTTGCTCTGTGATTTTCCCAGCATTCCTTCAGCCATTTTAACTTTTTCTTTTCTTTTCCCCTAAAATGGAAAAATACTTAAAATGACTGTGTACAAATCAGTACTTTTTATTATAGCAAATTACAGTGTCCTTAAATCAATACGAATAATCACATTAGTCGCTGTAGCATAAGCAGATCAATATGTTTCACCACAGTTTTAATGAAATGTCATGAAATTTCAGCCTACTCGTGAGAGATTTGCAAGTTAGACAAACAGCAATCTAATGGTAACATGAATATAACACTATAAGTGATTCTTCCTCGATTGGCAGAAATAGAAATGTCTCTTTTTTTATTTGCAAGCATCAGTTTGTTGGCATTTCAGACTCAGCGCCTAAATCCTAGATTCTAAGCAATCCTGGGATGATTTATTGCATACACATTCACTTTGATTGCATAGCATACATCTGCATAGATTCTAAAAAGCTTAATTGGGAAAAATGGTAAACAAGCAAACAAGCAAACAAACACTTACATATCAACCCGACTAAAGGACATATCTGAAAATGTCCTTCTAGTTTGCATTCTTCACAGCAGGCAGATGACTGCAGATCATGGAGTGTCATGGATCCACTCCCCACCTCATCTTAGCTATTCTTTGGAAGAGAAACAAAAGTCTGATCCTTGAGAACGTTAAGAATTATTGGTAGTGTTATCTTTTTAAAAAGATTTTTAAATACAAGCTTTACATAAATAGCAATTCCTCTGCTATTGCCATAATAAGAAATAATAATTTTATGACCAAGATTGTTTCCAGTGAGAACATTGAAAATGAATGAACTATTTTGATAAAATTCAGACAAGATTTGATAGGGATACAGTAACATCAAACATTTAATATCTACATGAAGCTGCCAAGTAAGGTCATTTGATGACCTTGGGTGAGACATCATCAGCATGCTCCCAAGTAGATTACTGAAAAGTGCCCTACATGAGGCAGTTTTTGAGGACCATTTGGAACTTTAGCTAGTCCAAAATGAAGTGACATGGGCAGTATGTCCATATTATACTTCTGCTCCATGAGGTGTACTGTGTCTTCTGGGTGGAATTTAAGGCCCTCCATGGCATGGGGCCAGGTTATTTGTGGGACCATCTCTTGTTGGTTGTTTCTACCATGCACTATGTCAGGTGCATGTTCTGAGCCCATCCACTTAAATCATGATCTTAGAAGCATGCTTTTCAGCTGCAGTGCCTGCCTTTCGGAACACTACACACCCTGAGATCAGACTGGGCCTGACTCTGCTGGCTTTCCACAAAGTGCTGAAGACTTGGATGTGCTTCAGGGCTCAGGGTCAGGAAGTTAGGTGGCCTGATGAGTGGTTTCTGTCTATTGTCACTCAGTGAAAATTGTTGTTGTTTGTTGTTTTTCTGCTTTGCTAATGTTTCTGTTATTTTAACACGATGTTAGCCACTAAGGGGTCAGGAAACTCATCTGGCATAAAACCTATGCTGACTTACTATGCAAATAAACAAACAGATTTCCATACCAGATAGGTCGAGGCCTGGGTTACCAACGACCACCAGCGGTACTGTTAACCAAGAGGGTACTGCTGGAAAATGTGCTACTGTTGGACAAAGGAGGAGAAGGAGAGGGGGTAGGCATGCCTGGAGAAAGCAGGAGAGGAAAAAGCAGGGTAGAAGTGTGGAGGTGAGAGTAAGAACCTTAAATGTGGGCACTATGACAGGTAAAGGAAAAGAACTGGCTGATTCAATGGAGAGGAGAAAGGTAGATATATTGTGTGTCCAAGAGACTAAGTGGAAGGGCAGTAAGGCAAGGAACATTGGAGGTGGGTTCAAACTGTTCGACCTTGGCATGGATAGAAAGAGAAATGGCATAGGAATAATCTTAAAGGAAGAGCTTAGCAAGAATGTATTAGAAGTGAAGAGAGTGACCGATAGAATCATGAGTGTGAAACTGGAAATGGAAGGGGTAGTGATAAATGTCATCAATGCATATGCCCTGCAAGCTGGGTGTGAGATTGATGAGAAAGAAGAATTTTGGAATAAGTTGGACAAAGTAGTGGTATGCATACCCAAAGAAGAAACAGTAGTGATTGGAGCAGACTTCAGTGGACATGTTGGTGAAGGGAACACTGGTGATGAGATGATGGATAGGTATGGTATCAGGGAGAGAAATGTAGAAGGACAGGTGGTGGTGGATTTCGCAAAAATAATGGAAATTGCAGTGGCAAACACATATTTTAAGAAGAAGAATGAGCACAGGGTGACATATAAGAGTGGAGGAAGTTGCACACAGGTGGACTACATTCTATCCAAGAGATGCAGTCTGAAAGAGATCAGAGACTATAAAGTGGTGACAGGAGTGTGTTTGATTAGACAACATAGAATGGTTGTGTGCAAGATCATCTTAGAAGTGAAGAGAAGAAAAAGAGTGAGGACTGAAGCAAAAATCAGATGGTGGAAACTGAAATAATTTTGTGCAAAATTTAGGAAGAAGATGAGCCAGATCCTGAACATTAATAAGAAGATGTGGGATGACTGGGCAACTATTGCCGAAGTGGTGAGGAAGACAGGCAGGAAGGTTCTTGGTATGGCATCTGGAAAGAGTAAGGGAGACAAAGAAACTTGATGGTGGAATGAAAAAGTCCAGGAAAGCATAAGTAGAAAGACAGGCAAAGAAAAATTGGGATAGCAAGAGAAACAAGAAAAGCATAGAGTATATACAAGAGTATAAGGAGATACAAAACAGAGTGGAGAAGTGGCAAAGGAAAAGGCATATGATGAGATGTATGAGAAGCTGAACTCAAAGGAAGGAGAAAAGATCTTGTACTGACTGATCAGACAGAGAAACAGAGCAGAGAAGGATGTGCTGCAAGTTAGAGTAGTAAAAGATGAGGAAGGAAATGTGCTGACAAAGCAAGAGAGTGTTTTAGGTAGGTGGAAGGACTACTCTGAGGAACTGATGAATGTAGAAAATGAGAGAGAGAGGAGGGTAGATGAGGCAGACATAGTGAACTGGGACGCAGAGGAAATTAGCAAGGATGAGGTGAGGTGGGCTATGAAGAGGATAAAAAATGGAAAGGCAGTTGGTCCAGACAATATACCAGGAGAGGCATGGAATTGTTTAAGAGAGATGGCAGTGGAGCTGCTATCCAGATTGTTTAACAAGATTCTGGAAAGCGAGAAAATGCCTGAGGAGTGAAGAAGAAGTGTACTTGTCCTTATTTTTAAGAACAAGGGGGCTGCACAGAGTTGCAGCAACTATAGAGGCATGAAGTTGATGAGCCACATCATGAAGCTGTGGGAAAGAGTAGTAGAAGCTAGGCTGAGAGGAGAGGTGACAATCAGTGATATCAGCAAGATGGATTTATGCCAAGAAAGAGTACTACCGATGCAATGTTTGCTCTAAGAATGCTGCAGGAGAAGTACAGAGAAGGCCAGAAGAAACTGCACTGTGTGTTTGTGGATTTGGAGACAGCATATGATAAAGTGCTGAGAGAGGATTTGTGGTACTGTATGAGGAAGTCCAGAGTTGTGGAAAATTATGTGAAGTTGGTACAGGATATGTATGAAGAAAGTGTGACAGCAGTGAGGTGTGCAGTAAGAATGACAGACTGGTTTAAAGTTAAGGTGGGTTTGCATCAAGGATCAGCCCTCAGCCCCTTCCTGTTTGCAGTGGTATTGGACAGGTTTACGGATGAGGTCAGACAGGAGTCTCCATGGAATATGATGTTTGCAGATGACATTGTGATCTGCAGTGAAAGTAGAGAGTACAGAGAAAATAGTGTAATGAACCTGGAGAAATGGAGGCACGCACTGGAGAAAAGGGGAATGAAATGAGAGAGAGGATGGTAGAAGGATACAGTTGCAAGGGGTAGTGGTGGTAAACTTGAGTGACTTTAAATACCAAGGGTTGACTGTCCAAAGTAACGGGAAATGTGACAAAGAAGTAAAGAAGAGAGTGCAGGCAGGATGGATGGAAAAGAATGTCGTGAGTGATCCGTAATAGAAGGGTATCTGCAAGTGTGAAAGGGAAGATCTGCAAGACGGTGTGAGACCAGCAATGCTGTATGGCCTGGAGACAGTGGCCCTGACAAAAAGATAAGAGGCGGAGCTAGAGGTGGCAGAGTTGAAGATGCTGCGATTTTTGCTGGGTGTGACAAAGTTCGACAAGATTAGAAATGAGTATATTAGAGGGACAGCATAGGTAGGAAGGTTTGATGATAAAGTGAGAGAAGCAAGACTTGGATGGTTTGGGCATGTGTTGCAGAAGGATGAAGAGTAGGTTGGGAAGAGGTTGTTGAGGATGGAGCTACCGGGCAGAAGGAGAAGAGGAAGGCCTAGGAAGATGCAGTGAGAGAGGATAGGCAGGAGGTCGGTATGACTGAGGAGGATGCTGAAGACCAAGGAAGATGGAAACAGAAGATTTGCTGTGGGAGCAGCCAGAAGAGGAAGAAGGAGAAGGAGAAGAAGAGGAGAAGCAGCAGCAGCACATCATAATTGGGTAATGAGGGTCTCTGTATATTTGGCAGATTTATGAAAAGTTTCTTTTTTTTAAGTATTATAAGCTTTGGGCTTTACTCCTAGTAGTTCTCTGAATGAATTTAACAGCTTTGTCTCATCTGTGACAACCATCATGTTTTGTGTCAGTTGTCAGTTTTATTGACAAGACAAGGTTTGGTAATTATTGTTAACATTGCAAAAAAGAAAAATAAGGAAATGGATATTGAATGTGAGATCAGTAGGAAATCCTAGATTAAAAGATGAGGTAAAGAAAATACTGATTTCTCTTTTCGTGGATAATAGTATATTTTTAACTATCATTAAAATCAGTCATCCTTATGCATGGGCAGGAGAGGCAAGTACTTCAGAGCAATTGTGTTGATCCGTTTTTATTGTTTTGGGATGCCAACTAGTGCTTTAGTGATGTGTGGTAGATGGAGATGCAATCTCAGAAGATGATTTATGACCAGATATTTATGACCAGACAAGAGTTTTCCTTAGTGGTGAACTACTATGTTTTACATGTTAAACTTTCCTTGTCAGAGTGCAAGAATATATTTTTTCATGCTTATTATTTGTATCCCTCCTGTGATGAACTGCCCAGTGATTTGCCTATTGTGCTCACTATGTTTCATGTAGCATTTAAAGGCAGTAAAGGTTCTATTGACTCATTCCATTGGATTTTATTAATTCTGTTGTTAAAAAATCAAAAACAAAATGCAAGTGAGCACAATGTAGAGTAAAACTTCATCTGTGAAGACCATTTTTATTTCTAAGAGTGCTTCTAGTCCAATGCGGACACTAGTTTTCTTAAAATGATGTCTGATTGTCTGTAATCCAGTGATTTGTTCAGAAATCTATCTGTCTAAGAAACAAAGACAAAAGTTGGAGTGACAAAGAATTATTCTTCACCAGCTGAGCAAATGTAGCAGTTAGGTTCCTATGAAATGACTACTTTTTGACTTACCACATCTTTCATGGCAGCACTTAATAAGAGTGCCCAAGCCATGTTCTCAGAGACTTTGAGTCTTATTTTGTATATTTTTATTTTGAAGTGTAAAAACAATAGCAACTGGCTCTTTTTGGATTTTGAAGAAGTCAGCTATGCTCATTCTTAATTTTAAATTAGAATACTAAATACTGTATCTTGGATTCCAATTTAAAACAAATAATTCTGAGGCTGATAAATTATTTGCTAAAAACATGAAATGGTATTGATTTGCTCCCTGTATAAAGCCACTTTCCACCCCAGATGGATGCTATATAATGGTAGCTAGCTTGTCCTTGGGTTAGTCATTACACCACTCCCTTTTCTATCCATATGGCAACCATCTGTAATCCCAGATGTGCTGAGATTTCACCTCCCACAATTATTAGCCATCATAATTTTTGAATTGTAATTCCAAGAATTTTATGCCAAAATAGCTCCAAGGGCTCTGGGCTCTGGTCAGCAACACCTTGTTTTCTAATTTGAATCCTCTTGCTTCTTCAAAAACGTGTCTGTGAAGACTCTCACTCGTCCAGGGTAATTGCATCGCAACAAAAGTTTAAAAAACAGGCATCTGGACTGG
>JANHZU010005300.1:179781-192503 GCA_032468055.1 Acrochordus granulatus | reverse complement strand
TCTCTCTTTCTCTTTTGGTTTGTTGCTCAGTGAGCCAGATGTTTAGACTGGATCTGGCATTTTTTGCCCACTTATTGAGTTCTTCCCATGGACCTGGGATAAATAGATACTCTCCTTTGATGTTAAAGGTATCGTCGCAGGATATAAGCTGTTCCAAGTCATGCTACCTTTTGCAATTGATTGATGGTGAATTTGTCGGTGCCAATGGTGTTCAAATGGTGCTCCAATTGTTTGGGATTGCACCCAAAGTCCCTATTACTATTGGTACCACCTTTGCTTTCTTTTGCCACAATCATTCTATTTCTATTTGCAGGTCTTTGTATTTTGTGATTTTCCCCAATTCTTTTTCTTCTGTTCTGCTGTCTCCAAGTGCTCCCACATCCTCTATATAGACTTTTTTGTCTTTCTTATGGACAATTGTTAAGTCTGGAGTGTGATGTGGCAGGTGCCTGTCTGTTTGAATTCTGAAGTTCCAGAACAATTTAGCTTCTTCATTTTCTATTATTTTCTTTATTTTATGAACCTATCAGTTCCTGCTTGCAGATAAATGGTATTATTATTATTATTATTGAAACTGAAAGGTTGAAAGGATAGACAACAAAAATAGTAAACAATTGTCTGGAGTTCATAATTAGGCTTTCATTATTGACGTCTTCTAATTTTCTACTGTAAGTATCTGCTAAATTGGTTCCTTGGGGCTTGAAATATACAATGATATCATGAGTTCCTATCATAAATTGCCACATAGAAAGGTGGTGAGCTTCCTGAAATAGTGCTGGCCCAGGTTTGATCAATACTCAATTCTACACTGTGCAATGGGCAACTGTTTCCATAGAAACATTGATGTCACCGAGGTTGAACAGCGGCTGTTACAACAAATCATTTCCTTTGAGCAGTTGCAATTGACTATGTGTACAGTTGGCTGTCACCTGAGACTATTTACATCAAGCACACAACAGAATGGCATTAATTATTCCAGGAATAAGAAGGTTAGTGCTTCTTTTTGTGACCCAAATATCTAAGGTGATATTATTATGGCAACTGCAGATATGACAGTATGAGCAGTTCTGCAGCCCCAGGATGAAATAGCATTCATTTGGGGCAAAGGGGGACAAGTTTTATCTTATCACATAACACAAGTTGCATGAAGTAACTGTCCTGCCCCCTTGTGCCGAGTGCAGCCTTGGCCAGAGCCATAAGCAGTTTTTTGGATGTAACTAGCTCCTAATGAAAAAGTACCATAAAGCTATTTTATATGCTAGTCAGGAAAGGTGTTCGGGAATACTCTTCAATTCTAGGAAGTCAAAGAAGGCAGCAATATAACCGAAGATATTCTGAATCAGAGATATAGTGGGTGGCTGATATTTTTCTTCTGAGCAAAACTTGGAGCATTTTGAATCTGAAAATAGCAGTAAAAGGATTGCCTTTCTTTTCTTGTCATTGCAATCCTAGAATTCTGTTGAGGGAAAGGGCCGAGCCTTTGCTCAGTGCAGAAATCTAGAAGAAAGCATCCAGATGGCTATCTAGCCTCCATCTGAATACATCCAATGAAAAGGAGTCTGTCACTTTTTGGGGTTATTGATTCCACTATCAAATCACTGTTACTGTAAGGATTCCCTCCCATTATTCCATGAGCTGCACTCTGAAATGAGAGAAAACAGATGCTGACATACTTTTATATGATATCCTTTCAGAAATGTAACTCTTAATTTAATAGCAAAAATTGATGTGCCTGGTGAAGCATTCAAGAAACTATTTCTCTCATCCTTGCCATACTAGAGACATTTCTTATGACCAAGATCTAAGATCTTTGAGTTAAACTTTGACCTGGTTTGTGCATCACCTTAAAGAGTGTTTTTTTTTTTTGCACAAAACCATAAACCACAATTTACCAACTAGAGTGGCTGGGTGTATCAATCTTCTAAGCCACAATTAAATTTAAACAAAATACCATGAAGCTTAGTGTGATATGAGAACCCTACTAATGATTTTTTTCATCTATACTTCCATCTATAATTTAGATCATCATAGATTAGGGCTGAGCCTAAACGATTCACTTTTTCATAAATGATGGTGCATTTTGATATAAAACACCAATTTAGAACTATTTGTAAAATCTTCCGAAATGTATGATTTTTCTATACTTTTTGAAATGTGCCTATATATTTGTTTTCATTACTCCAACTTGACTGATGCTGTGCCAGCAAAATAGACTTCAAAAATGCATCAATTTCTGCATTAAATGTTAGAGCACAAAATGTTATCTTGGTATTGCAGACAGATTGTTCATGATTAGAATTGCTATGCTAGTGATTTGCCCAACAATTACTTTACTCCATGTGCTCATGTGAGCTCATTGAAACATACTATGGAGAGAGGAAGCTGCCTTATGTTAAGCCAAATCAAGGGTTCTTCTAGTTCAGTATTATTTAAAACAGCTGGAGAAGATTTTCAGAATTTTGAGCTGATGTCTTTTCAGGTCCTACCAAGAGACGGCCCAGGATCTTCTGCAAGTGAAGCATATGCTCTACCATTGTGCTGTGCCATGGTTCCTTCTACACCATGACCATTTTCACTTCTCAAATCCTCAAAAGTAATCTGAAGACATTCCACAATCCTTCACCATTCTGCTAACTCAGAAATACTGAAAATAAGAAGCAAAATCACTTTTCTCCCCTATAAATTTCTACAGTACTTGAGCAAGGAAAAAAACCAGCTTTATTCCCACCCCATGCTATGAGGAATTAGATAAATTACTTGTACCTTCTCATTACTTCACAATATATGGATTTATCTGATTTTTTTTGGCGAAAAGTTACCAATCAACCAATCAATCTTAGTGGTTTTTGGGAGTTCTACCTTAGAAAAGTATTTGTTTAACAAACTTTGAGGCTGCCTGACTCCTAAATGACTCTGGGAGACTGTTTAAAACAGGCCAAACATATAAATAACCAGCCAAATCTGAACCATAACCCTATTAGAACCACACTAAAACAAAACAAAACAGGTTTCCAAGGCCTGGGAAAACAACCAGGTTTTTAATTATTTTCTTAAGTCCAATTCCTAATGAGATAAGGAAGCCACACAAATCTCTGGGAGCAATCAGGAAGCAGAGACTACAACAGGATAGAGAGGCTTCCTGAGTTCTGCAGAATGATATTATTTAACTGATGGAGCACACTAACCCTGCTGAACTATACTGGACAGGAAGAGACAGCCAGTTCCTCAGACAGCCAGGCCTTAGGCCATGAAGGCCTTTAAAAATGAAAACCAGTTGGAGACTGGATAGTAATTGTCCAGAACTACTGGGTCCAGAAATGACTTCTTGAGGAGAGGGCACCACAACCTCCTTCAAGGCCAAGGGGATTACCACTCATTTCAAGAGCTGGTACCACTTAGAGGACCCAAACACAGGTCATCTGAGTGGCTTTAACCATTCACTTTAGAGGTGCAGTGACACAAGTGGTTAAGAGCTCAGCTTGCCAACTGGAAAGTCGGCCGCCTGAGTTCAAGACCTGGTGTTGCCATGCAGCAGGGCAAGCTCCTGCTGTTCCACCTCAGCTCCTGCCCACCTAGAGGTTCAAAAGCATGAAAGCACAGGTAGATGATACAAGGTACTGCCCCTTCCGGCAGGAAGGTAACAGTGTCCATGTGGCTTTGGTGTCTAGTCATGCCAGCCACATGACCATGGAAGCATCCTAGGATGAACACTGACTCTTTGGCTTGGAAATGGGGATGAGCACCACACCCTAGAATCAGTCATGACTGGCAGGGTCACCTTTACCTTTTACCACTTAGAGGACCAACCACAGGTCATCTGAGTGGCTTTAACCATCCAGGAAGAATCTGGATCTATAAAGCAGGTGATTAAACTGATGAACTGGAAAACTCTGTCTATTTCCTTAGTAGTCACTGAATGAAGCTTGTTCAGATAATCCCCAGGATCTTGCCTTGGGCATCTCAACTCGACTCATCCAATCAGAATCCAATTCTGAGGGTGCCTAGCATGTTTACAGTCTATAAGCTGCAAGAAGCAGGATTAGGTAAGAGTTCCCACAAATGAGGAGACAGCTGGCTCACATATTTCCCTATGAGAGCCAAATAATCTTTGAAAGTAAGCTAGCCTAACAACTGTTTCAGTGATTCCTCATCTGAGCCAAGTAATATAAGTAAATTGGTTTAGCTGCCAAACAGGAATGACGTCATGGGAGCAGAAGAGTATTACAGTACCTTGATCCTGGAACAAAGGAGATTCCATGTGTGGAGTTGCTACTTTTTACTTCTAAGGCTAGAAGCACTGATGGGACAAATACAGAAGTGGCAGGGTGAAGGTGGGGATGGACAACAGTCTTCAAATATATGTGACCACAACTGCACATAGAAGAAAAACAGTGGCATTGGAAGAAGGGGAAACAGAGCAACATCAGAACCAGTCTTTTTCATGAAATAGTTCTCCCCTGCCAAAATGGTTCCCTTCCAGCTGCCAAGTGAAAATAGAGCCTGGGTCTAGATGCTCTTGAAGGACTGTCACTTTTGAAGTGAAACCGCAGCCCAACCCGTCTGTAACTGCAGATATTCCATGTCCTCATCAGGGATTAAAAACATAATCTTTATCCGAAATATAATTAGGGATGCTTTCAGAGAAAGGGGATGAAATTAAATGTAGCAGAACTGACATTGTTGAGGATACAAGGGGCATATTTTTCCAAGACTGAGAAAAGCCTCAGAAAAGCCTCCAATTGTATCAACAGTGCTGAGTATAGATGGAGGGTGAGATGTAGCATTTTCTAGCATCTACTGGAATGCGGCTGCAAATGCAAGTCTGCAAGAGGCAGAGATAGTCTCACAATTAATGAATTTTCATTCTGAATTTTTCAGGCTCTCTAAAGAGCAAAAATACAAAAAATAAAAACCCTCCCACAATCCAAATTATTCTCAGAGAGGGCTAACTATGTTAGCTTACTGTAGCACAAACAGTCGGGTTTTGTGTCTTATTCGTTTTAAAAGGTATCATGGCACAAGTTTTTGATCCAACCTAGTAACATATAGTACACACAACATGAACTGTATTATATATGGAGAAAAGACATGACAGTTGTACAAATAGTTTGGCTACAGAACAGAACTTTTTCATTTTCTAATCATCAGATTGCCTTTTCGTCAAACCC
The DNA here is from genome assembly GCA_032468055.1 of Acrochordus granulatus. NCBI lineage: Eukaryota > Metazoa > Chordata > Lepidosauria > Squamata > Acrochordidae > Acrochordus > Acrochordus granulatus. The sequence goes on along the minus strand of JANHZU010005300.1, from coordinate 187,335 downwards.
ATTGAGAACTGTGAGGTTGTTACAGTTTGAAGAACGGTTTAATACAACCACAATCTGGTGCCCAGAAAATAAACAACACCCTGTTGCATATCATAACTAACTGCACATCTGTGTGTATAACTGCACAATTGTCATACAGGTTTAGCAACACCCTGTTGCATATCACAACTAACTGCACAATTGTGTGTATAACTGCACAATTGTCTTACAGGTTTAGTTATTTATATATGTGTGTGTATACATACATACATATATAAATATATATAATATATACACAGAGACACAAACACACACATGCACATAGACACACATACCGTTTTTTTATTCCTGCTCTGCAGTTTTAATTAAGGACATTGTATAATTTTATGTCTTCATCAAATAAAAAGTCTATCAAAGTACATAAAGATACTCTTGCTTATTAAAAAAATAGCCGTTAACAATTTAATATGCAGTTTATGCTTCAAGAAAACACAAGAACCCCACAACTCTGTTTGTCCTTTGTTTCAATGAGGTTATATATAGCATACTTGCCAATACCAGAATAAAATAATTCATAGATAATCATTTTCAATTTTATCCTGATTAATGCAAGGGCAGATTAACTATTAATCAATATCATCAGAATCTTTTAGAAACCCTGAGTTCTTTCCTCTAGTCAATAATTCCAGGTCCTTTCTTTTTTCTTTCTTTGAAAAAAAAAGCAAGGCAAGCAAGCAATTGGATCAAGATGCTTATACCATAGCTTTGTTGTTACCAATTGTGGAATTATGGAATTATTAAACCCTTTTTGTGCTAAGTTACTCCAAGCATTCAGCAAAAAGAAGAAATAATGGAAAACCAGCTCCAGCAGTGCAGAGTGACAATTCAAAAGTACCCAGTGCTTTTTAAGTGACAAGTGCAGGCCTATTAAATCCTGACCAACATGGTGATTCTTTAACAGTTATGGCATTTTTGGAAGAGTAGGAGAAGAATATGTTTGATCCATTGCTTAGAAAATTTAAATGCTGCATTAAGGTGCAATTTACAAGTTGGATGTTGGTTTCTATTTAGTCATTATCTGTTCATGGTGGGTTAGGCTCTTTAGAGTCTCTACAGAGTAGGATTACCACATCAGTCCAGATGAGCACTAGATAGAAGCAAAGAGATACAGAAAACCATTTTAACTCTTTGATCCTATTTAGTGGTGGTCCAAATGTATGCAGTCCAGATTTGGTAGGTCTGCTTTAGAATAAGCTAAAATAGCTGCTTTATAATTAGGACACATATTTTCAGGATGGCTTTCACAAATTCCACAACATTTGAGAAATAGTGGAAATGGAAGCAGCATTTAGGCACACAATAGCTGGTTGGTCTATATGAATTTTCTATGATACCCCAAGCAAGAATAATTAAACATATTGGATATTTGAGATAATGTCATGAAGGTTTTTATAAAATAGTTACTATGGGATGAAGCTATCCACAAAGTGGCTGTAATGGGAGGTATATCAAACCACAAAAAATACATTTTCCAGAAGGAAAACTAGTTTCTTGCTTCTTTCTGTCCTTCAGTATGCTTTTTATCATTCCCAGCTCAGTCAGACATTTTTATTCAAAGCTAGAAGTGAACTCCCTTTTAAACAAAGCTAGTAAATGCTGATCTATAGGAAGATCAGAAATAAATAGTCTGCATTTCCCAAGTTATCAGATGGGATATAGTGTAGTCTTTCATGGATTAAGCATAGAAAAGAGCCCTGAGCACTATTGTCCTCCTATGAAGAGGCACTCATTCCATTCATGGAATGTGAACTCCATATCATATATTTTAGATTTTATTAGCTGCATATCTCAATTCTCTCTAAGATCTTTTTAATAAGATTTATTCTAATGCCAGCCTCTCTGGTAATTAATTTCCTGGCTTTGTTCACATGGTAGTTCAGGAGTGAGGCAGATGATGAAATAAAACATCCATTAAGAACTGCTGTGTTTGGGAGAACAAGGAATTTCATAGTCAGCAGTGCTTTCAAACAATGAATGACATCCAAGACTGATAGAGAAATTGTGAAAATTGCATTATTGTGAAAAAAATCACATTAATATAAAATTGTTTTTATATCTGTTTTATTAACAGTGTTCAAAAAGATGAAAAAATCCAGAAAATTAAATACAAATCTTTATTAGAATTCACTTCTGCCTGGCTTCATCTTTATTCATTTATCATTGCTTTGTTTTATCGAAATAATATTCTTTTCAGCCACTGTCTCCAAAGTCAAAGAAAGTTCATATGATCAGAACATTTTCATAAAAGTATTGTTTTCCAGAGAGATTCTCAATTTTCTCTGTGTTCAAGATGTGTGAAGATTCTAAATTTTCTTTGGATGTACAACTGCAATTCTTGATTATACACTCTGCATATTAGATGCCTTCCAAATACACATTCACAGCTACTTGGCAGTAGAAAATTGCTTGAATGGTTCCAATATCTTTATACAGCTCCTCTTCTGGTTCTGCAGTGCAATAATGTGATGATGGGTTTTGCTTGTGTCCCATCTTTGGAATGGGCCTCATAAAGCACCAAAACAAAAACCCATATCTTTAGTAAATGCAGAAAGCTGAGTACAATTTGAAATGAAAATTAAGTGGAATTTTGGTACACATTTAGTATTTGTCTTATTGAGTAGAGGAAAGCCATATTAAAAATGATGGAGTAATCATGCTAACAGCAAAATTTGTGAAATGAATGGCTTGTAAGTTAATCATGACTACCTTGTTCCATCAATTTTAATGTGTTTATTCTATGCATGACTAGGACTAGATGCAATGATTACCTTTAGCATAGTTTTTTCTTTGCTAAATAGTCAATGCAATGCTACTAATAATAGATTAGATCCAGATTTACGGCTTATCTGCATTGCCAGGTTGCCCAGTCACAAGATTGGGCCAGCAGCTCTTTTTGGATGGCAGAAATGAGCAATATCATCCAGCAGTCATCCTCATCCCTAAGTGACCTCAAGGCATGTTTTCTTGTTTTGGTTGCCTTCACCTCTGCTGCTAATTTTGTCTGCAGCATGTTACCTTTTTAAAGCCAACTCCTGAAATTTGATTGGCTGCTTTGCAGGGGCAGGAATGCCACCTCAACTGAATTAATGCTTGCCATGTTATCTAATGACTTTTAGAATTACCTTTAACAATATACCTGCAATAATACATAACTAAAATATATAAGGTTAGTGGTTTGAAACACAGTAGAACCTTTTTTTTAAAAAAAATATTATTGTTCTTTCCCTAACCTCTCTACTTTTCTATTGAGTTTTTAAATAACTCTGGTGATGTATTGTTTCATCACTCATCCAGTCAGTTGAAGGAAAGATGGCTTGAGACATGTTTAAAAGGTATACCACTAGACTTGTTAAACAAAAGAGTGGAAAAGCTGGTAGCACAAAGAAAGAAAAATAGTAATTAAGAAAATAACATTATTTTTCTTGAGTATCAAACCAGCAATGCTAGGCATATAACAACAATATTCTTAGCAGTTGCTCTAGAGATATTAGAGATCAAGATAAGAGGAAATTTTCTTTTAAAATTTTATATAGATAAATATGTCAACTTTGTGCGCCTGCATGCACACACACAACCATATATGTCCAGGAAGACCTGGCCAGGAGAGGGGAAGGGATTGACCCTGACTTTCCTGAAACAGAATAATGAGCATCCAACTTGAAAACAAAATAGCTTGCAGTTCAGAAGAAGCATCTAGTATATTGTTGTCAAAGTGTTTCAGTTCACATTGAGGATTTTCTTAAGCAGCTTAGAATCAAATTGGCATGAATACAAGCTTAAGAACACAATGTGAATATACCCTTAGTATACTTAGAGTAAACCCACTGAAATTGGTGATACATAAATAATGATGTCATGATTATTTTGTTTTACTGATTCAAATGGATCTACTCTAAATTTGAAGTATCAATTTGTTCTATCATAAATGGATTAAGGGGCAGGAAAATTGGATTAAAATTTTGTCCCATCTTCTGGTCTTTCTTGGGAGATAAGAAACAAAAGAAAATAGAATGTTACCAAGTAAAAGAGTTTTCTTGTGGTCTGAAAACTAGTCCTTTGTAATTCTTGTATCAATATAGTCCACATGCATTCTCACCCAGATTTCCTAAATAAGTCTGTTTTTATATTTCTTGTACCTGCACCATTCATCATATTCAAAGAAAAGCAAACTGCGTGACTATTCTGGTCATCTTCACAGATGTGCTAAGTTATGACCAAGATGGAAGTGCCTGGATTTGGTAGCTCAATACCTGATGTCCATTCAGCAGCCTGTGAACTTTTTTTCTTTCCAGGTTTGGATCAGTATTTTTTAATGCTTCCTTTTCTTCCTGCCTCTTTAACTTTTGTTGTTTATTATTGTTAGGATGATGATGTTGATAGGTAGATAATGAATTAGGGTTGATGAAGAAGACGAAGAGGTGAAGAGGGTTAAAATAATTCTTCACGACATTCTACAAAATCTCCATCTGCTTGTTAACATTTTTTCTTTATTCTCAAAGCTAAACTGATTCAAGCACCGAAACAAAAATGTATACTTATTTGCAGGGCAGTTTTACTTTCTCTCATCACCCTCTTTTTTGGCAAAGAAAGAAAAAACAAATTAGCTGTATGCATGTTAGTGGGGGACTTGCCAGTTCCCTCTTTCATTTTCCATTGAAAACACATTAAATTTGTGGCTAGTCAGCTCATCCAAAACAAAACACCTGTTTGCCAGATACATAGAGTTGTATATGTGCCCATATCATCTGTTCCATTTGCAAAACATACACCATGTTTAGGAACAACTAAGGTTATTTTCTAAATATTCAAGGAGAATAATGCAGTACACAGATGTTAAGATCCAAAACATTTGCAATTAAGTTCTACTATATGATAACTAAATGGGCTTTGGATTCATATTGTTTAAGCAACAGATATCAGATCAGAAGGGGGATTGGATAAATCATTGAACAATTATTGATGGTAGTAGAAGGACTTCTGATCAGCGTCTCATTTGTACATAAGAAAATGCTTTCTTATTTACAAATGAGACTGTGATTCTTTTATCTGTTCACGATAATCCCCTTTTACTAAGAAAGCATTCTATTTTCTTTTGTTTCTTCTCTCCCAGGAAAGAAACCTTTATTTTCTTAATATCTGGAAAATCCAAATCCACCATTCCCCATCTTTGTAGCAGAATTTTTTATGTGTCTTCCAAAAGTCATTAACAACAACACCAAAGGAAAATGACCTCAGAGGGAATCTGCCAGTTCCCTCTGCCTTCCAAACTCTGCTAAAATATTGTTTCAGGAACAAAGAGAGGAATAAAGGAATGATTTCTGCATTGATTCACTGTCACTCTGAAGCATGTATGAAAAATTGGATTTTTGAAATATATAAACCAACTTTGAATTTCATATATTTCACATATATTCACATATTTCTCTCTCTCCCTCTTTCTCTTTATACAAACATACATACATATGAATGAAATACACCAACAGGTTTGATTAAGCACTTTTCCAGATATTAAAGCTAAAGGTTTCCCCTGCCAGTCATGACTGACTCTAGGGGGTGGCGCTCATCTTCGTTTCATAACCAAAGAGACAGCATTGTCTGAAGACACTTCCATGGTCATATGGCTGGAATGACTATATGTCAAGGTGCATGGATGCTGTTACCTTACACTGTTTCCAGATATTATCAAATTGTAATTAAAAATATCCAGAAAAATGCCTACATTATTGGCAAATCATCAGGAGTCAAAAACTGACTTAAAGGTGCACACATGCACACATGCATACAAATACATATCGTGTATCATATCCCCAGTTATGTACTTTTGGCTTTCATGTACTTTTGGCTTCCATATCTGTAGAACTTGTCCTACTATCAGGCAAGTGTTGAAAACTGCCTCAGGTGACTGATTCTAAGGTAGCCATAAAAGTCAGCAGTGGCCCATACAGATGTGTTACCATGTTTTAATTTAGAAATCCCAAAAGTGTTTTGAGGATGTACTATTTGGATCTCAGTTCAAAAAAAAATCTTAGGCATCAAAATGTTTTGGCATAACTACCTAGAGGTAAACTATATATTTCAACAAACACCTTTTTTTAAAAAAAAAGAAAGCCATGAAAGTTCTTTTCAGTAAATAGCATCTTCAGGGGTCCAATACCACTCCAGATACTTTTTTTTTTGGGAAGAGTGGGTAGAAGGGTGTTTCAGTCATTCACTTTGGTGGGAAATGAGCACTGATGGAGATACTTCTTTAGCCTAGAATTGGAAATCTTCAGCTTTCAAGATCCTATTAAATCTCTGATGGTCCCATATAGACAACAAAGATTTCCATCCAGTGAATCATATATATTTCCATTAGCATTCATTCATCAGCCTTTGAAGAACCTCATCATCAGATTAACCAATTACATTACATTGTCTCCACTCTGTACTAAGGAATGAGAGGGAGACTAACTTATTTCATACGTAAGAATACTGGCAACCTATTCTAGTTACATTAAAAGACAGAACAGCAGTAACTGTGCTGTTTTCAATTTGTTCTCAAAGGTGCCACTTGAGCATGATAAGGAGACTCTGCTAACTGCCCTGCAATATATTTAAAATGGGAAGAAAGCTAGGGATATGGGTGGTAGCGTGCTATGCTCTGGGAGCTCCTGTCTTCAAAATTTCTGCTTAGGCAAAAAGAAAAAAAATGCTGGTAAGGCAGAAAGTCTTCTGGTTATAAGCAACCAGTTTACATCCCCACATTGCCATTTGTGAGAAATGTATGCAAATGATTGGACAACAAGGATTAGTTCTCTGGAAAAAGTTTAAATGTTATCCTAACAGTTATCACTTGACTCCAGAAGTTTAAGAACCATCTGTGAACTTCAGAGTAATTCAAGAATGTAAGAAGCTCTCAGCTACCCACCCATCTTTTAAGTTCCCGCAGTGTAATAAAACAGCATATATTTGTATCTGTATAATAAGCATGTGTGAAACACCCCCCAGGCAAGTGGACCTAAGTGCTGTCAGCTTCATGACCAACAAAGAAAAGTAACAACAAGAAGTGCACCTTTTAAAACTGTACTGTTCCGTGCTTCTGTGTATCTCAGCATTTAGTCATGTTGGCCACATGACCATGGAAGCATCTTTGGCCAACACTGTCTTTTCGACTGTGAAACGGAGATGAGCACCACCCCCTAGTTGGGCATGACTGAAAGGGAAACCTTTACCTTTACCATAGAGTGCTGTTACAAAGAAAAACTGAAGAAATGTAGAAAAAGAATGAAAAGTCATTGGTAGTTCAAGATTTACTCAGAAGTAAGTCCCACTGTATTCAGTGGGTCTTACTCTCTTGTAAGATGATTTTGAAGGCTGCTTTAATTATTTAAAAGGAATACACATTTTTTAAAAAACAATAACTCTTTTCTATTTATTTTTAATCCTTCCAGTCACAGTTGATTCTTGGCAACTGACTAAACCAGTCCCTACAGCTTTTTTGGCAAGATTTCAGAAGTGATTTACCAGTGCCTGCTT
>JANHZU010005300.1:159232-171013 GCA_032468055.1 Acrochordus granulatus | reverse complement strand
CCCTCTCTCATCTGCATCAAGCTCTTCATCAGGATATCTTATTATTTCTTCCCCCATTCTCCTTCCTCACCTTTTCTACCACTTCCCTTTTCAGCTCCATCTTTCTCTCTTCTTTTAACATGGACTTTGAGTGGCTTTTAAAGCTTCCACTGTTTGTCATCATTTCTATTTCATCCAGTTTGGGAGTTTCTAGACAAGACAGCAGGTTTCCCAGAAATGCTAGTTGTTAGGAGTGCAATTGCCAGAGCTTATTATCAATTTTAGCCATGTTCATCAACATTCAAACCTCTTCTTTGGAACCTAACCAAGGAAAGGAAGTTCTGAATGGAGACAGAGAAGAATAAATACTGCTATGAGATAAAGAACTTCTTCTCCCTCAGAAAAGAAATCCATCTTTCCTAAAGAGCCCATGTTTTATTCACTTTCACATACTTCTTTTTTTGTTTTATTTTTAAGACATTTGTCTCATCTATAGGAACTGGAGATGATTATTCTTGAAAACAAAGAACACTATTCAAGTCAATGAGAAAGAAGCCTTATTGAATTCAAGGGGACATATTCCCAAGTAAGTGTGCATAGGTTAGCTTTATAATTCTATATCATTTGTTAGAATGTTCCACTGGATACAATAAAGCCTATCCCTACAGCCACTTCTATTTCCTTTTCAACTGCTTTGGAGAAAGTAATGTAAATTATTTCCATATCAGATTTTTTTCTCTGCCAGATGCTTTAAACAGGGACAATATTGTTTAATTTTTTTCCTCTAGCATTTAGTTTTGGCACCATGTAAATAAATCAATAGAATATGATAATATGAAAATAACAATCATCTTTCTGCTCTTCTCAACCAAATCTGCAAATGCTGGAAAACATATTTCTTTCTCTGACAGTGTTAAGACTGAAGTTACAGATGGAGAGTGTAACAATATCCTCCTACAAACTGAAATATGTTCCATGGGAAAACATCAAAAAGAACTCCCTGCTATTTCTAAAATTACACAAATATGTGCCTCGCCTGTGGGCAATTTAAACTGGGAAGATGTACAAAGAAGTTGAGGCAGATAGATACAGAGGAGATAGAAAAGTCTATATCATCACCAACTAACTAAAATGTTAAAACAATTTTAACATTGTGCCATTGTTTGGGAAAATAACTGGAGAGGTGGGTCAGCTCAGCTGATGTCAGGCAGATGTCCATAAACTGGAGGAGACATTGTGATTCATCACTATTAACAATAATATGAATATATTAACTTATCTTTCATGTTTTCATTTTAGTATCTTTATATTAACATAAATAATGGAAGCTTCCATTTTCTGCATAAAAACTATTTTGGGAGAGGATCAAACCAGCAGAAGAAAACTATGGCTCTCCAGATGTTGTAAAATGACAGCTTTCAAGAGTCCCAGCCAACAAGGCCAATAATGAAGGTTGCTAGAAGTTGAAATATAGCAGCATAAGCATCATCCTAGTTTTCCCACCCTTGGATAAAATTAAGAGTTATGTAGTACAGTTTCAACTTTGGTCATCCATGTGGTTTTAGCAGAGTAAGAAAGTCATTCCATTTCCTTCTAGACTGATATTTAAGAAGCATACTGCCTCTGAACATAGAGATTCCAGTTAACTATTATGAGCTATAGCCAGTATTATCATTAATGCTAGGCTTATGATGCTCCCTGTCAGTTTCCCACTCAATGGGTAAGACAGCAGGAAGTCAGAAGTTGCTCACTGCTTCCCCTGCCACCCTTAGTCATTCAGTTTCTCTCTTTAGGTAAGTAAATATCTCTGAAACAATGACCAATGAGGCACAAGTCTAGTAATTTATAATTTAGCACTTCTTCCGTCAAGAGCTGGGAGAAGGGAGCCAGAGGCTTGCTTTAAGCAATTGTAATAATTCTTTGCAGATAAAGTTGAACAGATCAATTTGTACTGATTCCATTATTGGGGCAAATTATAGGAAGATGATAACTGTCTGTCAACTTCATATGGATGCCCTTCAGCCTGTAAATGTTAAGGATGTGGGAAGATTTAGGAAGCAACAACTGGCCATTGCTTGTTTACTTAATCCTTGCCCTTCTTGGTTGATTAAGTCAGTTAGGCTGGGGCTGGCCTAATGGTTAAGGGACCATTCTCAAATTTTACATTTGTAAATAAGTGATTAAGAAAGCAATATCCTTATAGTTCCAGCTGTACCTGAGTGAAACTGATTTTCTGAACCCATTTCTACTGGGGGAATGTTCCAGTGTTAAATATACTGTTTTGAAATGGCTTCTGTTGCTTTGGGGGTTGATTTTTGCTGAAAGGAAGAGTGGAAATACAACCCTATTAAATGTCCTGGAACTCTTGTGGTCTTCCATGCTATAAACTGTGATATCCTTCCAGGTAATCTTATGGGATTGAGGTTTGGGGACACTATTTTGAAATGCTTCCTGTCCTTGTTGTCAGGATTGGCCCAAAAGGTATGCAGGAGAGGGGGGGGGAGGAGAGAGAGAGAGGGAGAAAGGGAAAGCAAAAAGGAAGGAAGGAAGATAGATGAAGGTGCTGTTGATAAGAGAAAGCTGGACTTTGGAACTCTGGTAAGGTGTGGAAAGAGTTGCATTACCTAGGAATAGTAGATTCAGGGTTCTGAGTGCTTCTTGACCTGGTGGTGACTGTGGTAAGGAACACAGTTCCACAGCTATGTTAAAACACCAACCACAACTCTTTCTGATGTGGAGAGCTATCCATACTGTAGATCTGGCACACACTTTTTCTGGAACATACCAGACCTGCCAATAGCTAAGCTACTACCCACAAAGCTGCTGATTTCACACAGAGTGTTTCACCATGGCCAGACAACAGTCCATGAGGAGATGGTTATGATGATTATAATATGAGAGATATTAATTTAGCAAGTCTCCAGTGGTCTTTTCCTATCCTACAAGATGTGGCAGGATGGATATTTTCTGGTTTCCTTTGGTGAAGCAGTGTCATCTGAGGATGTGTGTGTCCTAGAAAGCACGCTTTCTTTATCATGTTGTCTGCATTAAGGAATAGCCTTTGCCCAGAAATTCAGGTGGCCTTGGCCTTATTGGATTTTCAGAAGGGCATGAAGATCTGGCAATTCCCTCAGGCTTTGGAATTGGGATATTAATGTGTGTGTGTTTCTTATGTTGTCAGAAAATGTTCATAGTGTCCTTGACTTGGTTCTTTTTAACTGATTTTAATTCCATATTGTGCTTTTATTTTTTGTTCATCACCCATAATTCTATCTACTAGGTAGGTGAACATATATGTTTATTAAACAAACAAATGCTTTATTAGTAACAAAACAAACAAAATCTTTAACAAAGTAACAAAATCTTTAAGTGGCAGCCGAAGCATCTTTCTGACAAAACAGAAAATAAAAAGTTCAGGCAAGCTGCTGGTTTCTCTTTAAGGGCTGAAGGTTAATATCTGATAGCTCATAACATCTTTATTCTAATGCATTTATAATGATTTACTGAAATGATTCTGGCTAAGGAGCTATAGTCATATTCTTGTGAATGAAGTGTTATATCCTTTAGTAGCTCTAGGGATATCAGTGCTTCAGCTGGTAGCTGGTGATAATTTTACAAATTGTAATAAGGGTGAGGGCATTGGCATTAATGTCATTTAAGCTATTAATAATGCCCCTTGTGTCATTTTCAAATATCATAGCCTCATGTACACACATTAGTATTGCCTGCTAAAACTACATATCATTGTGTCTGATGAAAATGAAGTGCAATGTGCTCTAAATTACTTCTACTGATTACAGAATCCAGAATTCCCAGGGAACAGGGCATTCTTGGGAAGCATCAGATTGAGGAAGGCACTTCTTGATGCTGGTAAGTAGCATTAACATCTTCATGGCTTGCGTCTTTCATACAGGAAAAGCAGCAGGTGCACCATGGCTCTATCTAAACCTCTAATTTAAAAAAAAATTCAGTTTACATAGCCGCCCATCTTACATCCTCAATTCTGGATAGCTAACAGTGAACAACAATATCAGAAAATGTATAATAAGATGCAAAGCTGGTCACTGAAGAGAGACCAATCAACAATACATGAACAAGACCTCATTTGGTTCAACTAACTTCCTGACACCCGTATCTGAGAAAGGAGCCAGGCCTTAGGAGCTTTCCAAAAATCAGCAGGATCAGAGCCTACCTAATCCCAAGTGATCTGAAACTCCAGAGAGTAGGCACTCTGAATAGACATGCACAGAAATGGACTGCATGCCTCATATTATTCCTGCAATATATTAATGTTTATGATAATGACACACATATTTTATATAAGAGTAAACGAACAGCATCACTAAGGAAAAGTTTATTATATATCTTTATTGGTGGAATGGAAAAGTGTTTTTGGATATGAGCTAAGGTTAAGCACGTGACTAAAACCCCAAGTGACCATTACATCACAGCAAATACAGAGTTTTCTAAATATTGATCTCTGAAAATGCTTCTACCTTAAAGGAAAAAAACAAAGAGGGGAGCATTCTGTGCAAGAGATCAGAGATCACATCTTATAGCTTGGTATATACCCGAGGGATTGCCTTTTTCCAAGAATCTCTACCCATCCAATTCAATCTAGCAGATGGGGTATGCTGCAGATTCCATCAGCCAAAGAGCATTGAGTGGCTGGGAGAAGCTCAAGGATGAGATTTAAGATGACACTGCCTTCTTCCATGTAGACTGAAAGTCATCCTTCAAAGTTAGTGGGGCAAGGCCAAGGATAAAAAGGGATAGTCTGAGCCAATAGTAGACTATGATCACCCGCACTTCACTTTCATGAGGCCTGTCTCCAGTCTCAGGGTGGCATTAGAGATACATTTTCAGATTTGAAGAGCCAGTCTTAACAATTTGGATTGAACAAGTTCAAATTGTTCAAAGTTGAAAAAGGGGTCCAACCGGGCACTGTAAAGAACTTGTGCGATTTTGGCTTTGAAAAGTTAGAGTCATATCTTGTCTTGAGAAATTTGAAGATGGCAGTGGAGCTCCGTTGTGGATTTTCAGCAGCATGGTTCCCGAAGAGTTTAGAAGTGATTTATTAGCATTTTTTTCCTGTGTTTTCAACTGAAAGACTAGATATGTAAAAAAATAATGAAAAACGTATGTAAATTTTAAACATGAAGTTTTGACACTATATATACTTATGTGTGTGGTAGGACATGAATTAGCCTGTCAAAAAAAATCCCTTCTTGAATGTCAAGATTGCTATTAAAACTAAGGCTAATTTCTAAGGCATAATTTAGTTGTTCCCAAAGTGTTAGTTTTGGCTCTGAGTATCAAGTGTAATAACTGAATCTTAAAGGCCTCAAATTTAATGTTGTGTGTTACATAAAAAATATGGTCAGCAAAGAAGGAAGTGAATGTTTGTAAATGTTGTTTCAGGAGCTACATTTTGAATGAAGTAAAAAAGAGAAAGGACTTCTTAACCCTGTGACAAACATAATTGGGTAACTCCTGTGATCGTGATAGCTCAGTGGCTACAAAGCAGAAAATGAACACTGTAAAAATGTCACATAAAGAAAAATGCAGAATGGATTAAAAGTGCCTTTAAATAGTTGGAAGAAATATAATAAATGTTTTTCCACAACATTGATCATACTGTATCAAAGGAAATATTAGTGTGCAGGGAGTCATGATTATGTTGGTAGTAATTCTCAGAGTAAAAAATTACTAGGAGATGTTATTCTTTATTGTCTGAATTTTTATTGGCTGCTATTATTTAAAAATGTCCTCAGTATATGTCCTCTAACTAGGTATTTTTATGAAAAGTAAGATCATAAATGGTAACTAAATCAGAAATCCTGATGCCATTTAAATTTAAGCATGCTTCTTCTATATGTATTCTAATCTTTTATGAAGTATACAAGTAGTTTTTGCTTACTGATTGTTTCTTCAGCGACCATTTGAAGTTATGACAGCGCTGAAAAAAGGAGCTTTATGACCGGTCCTTGAAGTTATGGCCATTGCAGAATTCCCAGAGTCATATGATCTCCATTTGCATACTTCAGAGATGGCTTCCAATAAGCAAACTCAATGGAGAAACCAGCAGGAAGTCCAAGTCACCCTTAATGACTGTGGGTGATTTGCTTAATGACTGCAGCCAGAACTGATGCAGTTTGGCAAGGTCATGTGATGTTTCACTTTATGACCATGCCACTAAGTGACAGAGTTTCCAGTCCCAATGGCAATCTATAAGTGAGGACTACCTATACCAAAATCAGTTTATTTATCAACTGGGTTGTAAAAAATGCCCGAAAGTTAGAAACAAACTCTCCCTACCTCCTTTTAGCCAGACACACTGCTGTTGCATGATCCTGTCTCAGAGTCCCATCAGCATGAAGTCCCTATTCATGGTTTATAGATCAGGCCAGCTATACAAATGTGGTAAGAAAATACACACGTACAAAGTTCAGTAAGGTGCTTTCATTCTTGCGGTTTTACTGACTGTATTGACATATCCTGCTAAGTCATAGCCTTGTTAACTGCTCAGTTTACAAATGGATCAGTGAATAAGATACAGATGGGATCAGTGAATAAGCTATGATTTGTTTGAAAGCAGTAAACCACTCTTTAAAACCATACTTAGCTGTCAGCCTACTGGCTGCACCTGTACATGCACTGAGATACCTGAATGGAGATAAAAAGTACGGCTTGTTTGTAGCTTCAAGCTTCCTTCCAGATTTAGGGTTGGGGTGAGGAGGTTAAAAATGGTGCTGCTGCTGCAGGGTGTTATAAAAGTGTTAAATCTGGAACCATCAAAGGCCTCTCCCTTTGGGCCGCTTATGTGAACTATTCTCCACTGTTCGCGACGGCTTTGGAAAGCTCTGTGCCTTTCGACAGAAATGGAGATACAAATTGTCATCTCATGCACACGCGAGAGTCATCTCTCTCACATTTTCTGCTGTTGCTTTGCTGGCCTTTATCCCAACGTGGTGGAAAAATCAACAAATCTGAAAACCCTCCCCCCTGCTTCTTTCCATACCCCCACTTTCTGTAAACTCTTTCCCACATTCCCTTCTGCCATCCCTGCCCCCCTGCACCTGTAAATTGGACCACCCTCAGGCTCTTCAAAATGGTCATGTTTCTGCTGCCAAAACAGGATTTTAATCCCATTACAAGGAGAAAAGTGGAAAAAGCACTCAACCAAAAGTTCATCTGGGGAGCAGGAGGTGGGAAAGCGCAGGCATTCCATCCCAATCGAGGGCGCCGGCAACCGGTGGTTTCACTATTCCATCCTCTTAATAAGGGCATTCTTGGCAGCTTTGCTCTACAGCAGAAAAATACTTCTCTCATTGACACAAAACACACCCGCCAATGAGTTCCTTTAGGTTTCCTGCCCCTTAACCCCAAAACAGATTAAAGCATCTCTGTCTTTCTATCGATCGGAGCCCCTCTTTCTTGCGACTCCCATGATCAGTGGATGAATTTGGCAATTCCTCCTCAGCATTGGGACCCTTCCTTCAGTGCAAATTCCACAACACCGACGTTTGTCTTCGCATTCTAGGTTTGCGTTTTCTCCTCTAAAATTGACTTTGACGCAGAAAAGGGAAAAACTGCCAGCAAGAAGGTTGGATCTATTGAATTACGCAGCAAGCTAGGCATCACGGTGAAGTTGGTTGCAGTATACCGCAGAGTCTCTTTAACTTCATGGATCAATCTGAGGTTTTATGAGCTAGTTTTGGTTATGAGTATGTGAGGATCCAGGGGATGAAAGCATGCTTGAGATGTGGGGTTAAAGTGATCACGATCAAACGGTTCAGCATGGATCTGTTCACACCTTCCTTTCAACTCTTCAAATTCTTCACAAACCACACCATCAGTGATGTTCATTCCGGGAAAGGAATCTATCTACCTTTTACACATCCCTGCCCGCCGGGTGAGGCTACTGAAGGGAAGAAGCTCCTGTTTGCATTCTTCCTGGAAAATCAGCAGCAGAGAAACTTTCCATGGAGGAAAATGGCTGGGACAGCCTCTCCACAAATCCTGGGAACAGCGCTGCAGGGTGGAAAGGAACCATTTAGGAGGCCCAAGCCTCTCCATCTCACACTTCGGTGCACTCCCCTCCTACAACATGTACTGTCTTCCAGTGGAGACTTTTACAATACACCATCTTCAATTCAAGATTCTTAAGAACCTCTTTCAAATTTGCCCCTTTTTCAAGTTTGTTCTTTATTTTTTTCCCAAGAAAATATGGTTACCATACTTGTTTTCAAAACTGAATATATCATAGTGCCCTGTCACAGTTCTTTGCCAGCCTCATTTTACTGATTTTTAACCCATGGGTTAGATTTCCTCTTCTCCCTTTTCATGTAATTGTTAAGATAATACAATATTGCTTCGATGAAATAGTGACATTAATGCATATTTTTAAAAAGGATAAACCATAGTCCCTTAGTGTAGGAATAAGTAGAAAACAAGAATAATGGGTTTAGAAGAACATGTGCCCCTCAGGTGAAGAGGGAAGGCAGAGAGCATTAGGGTAGAAAGAAGAGATGGCAAGGAATAGTGTGTTAGACCAAAAAACATGCCTTCCCCTGGATTAAATAAAAAAGGGAATAAAATCAGTATGATTTTATTTCCTTTAAATATATTTTCTTCTAATTATGTTTCATTATTAACACATTTAAGGACTGTTTTAATAATTTTATTAAATATTATAATTGCAATATTAAAAACTAATATAAACAAAATAAAGGTAGAGTAAAGAATAAAAAGAAAGAACGCAAAGTACAGAAAAGAAAAAAGAAAGAAAAGTAATACAGCAAGGAAAAAGAAGGCATATATAAAGAAGTGACATCCCACTTTCATTACATGTGTAAACAATTTTAGTAACTTATCACCTCTTCTAGAAAATGATCTCATCTTCCCATATCCCATACCTTATCTATGAACAAATCCATAACAATTATTATTCCAATAATAATAGTGTGTTACAATTGATGTTGACCAGGTTTCTTCTTTATGATTCAAGCCCTCCCCAAAGGATCATAAAGATGATATTTAATAATTTGGAGTGCCCAATAGTGCTTTTATTTGGGGTTGGGCTGTTGTAAGATGAGAAGGAGGATGACAATAACAACAAGAGGAATAATATTTTGCTTTTGTTCTGGGAGTTCAAGAATAGGTGTATCTGTCTCCATTTACTTTATTTTCATAACAAGAACTGTGAAGCCCAAAGACATTCAGTAAATGCCGTGATCCCTTTGGACCCACTCTGGTACTTTACCCATTTATTTTATATTCACTCAAATGGTCCTTGAGCAGGTGGTGGCTGATGAACTTTAGACTGTCTTGGATGAAACTAATTTCTTGAATCCATTTCAATCTGATTTCAGGCTGGCTGTGGAAAAAAAAAACCTGCCTTTGTCACCCTGTGTTTAGTTTCAGTGACAGGTGGAACCTGCGTGATTTTATCTTTTGGATATGACTTAGCAGCTGAACAACAACAGATATAGAATTCACTTTTCCATGGTCAGGGTTACATTTCTACATCTTTCACCTGGAGTGTTGATGCTGGTTTGAACAGTGATTCTGTTGCAAACAGAAATTAGGGTAATGGGGTGAAATTGGCTTAGCCTCAGCCCAGAAAGAGAAAGGCGAAGAGAAGATCTGAGCATGTCTCAAATAGGAGAGAACGGTTGCTTTATATTTTTAATGAATAATTTTTATCAAAAGAAGATTTTACTAAAGTTTTAAAAACTATAGAAATATAGAAGAAGAAATACAAATAGTTAAAAGAAAAAGTGAAGAATAACGAAGAAAGAAAAACAATGATATCTAAAGAAGCAACTTCCAATTTTTGCAGCAGCAATTAACAAATATAGCAATTACCATCTCTGTCCTCCCATTTTGCATACATAGTTCCCTTCTTCCCATAAAGAAACCTTTTTAATCAAATAATCTCAAAATCAGCACTTCATTTTTTCAATTTTCAGCAAAAAGTCTATAAAGGGTTTTATTTTCTTGCTTCTGTCCTGATCAAACATGCCCAGCCTGGCCCTACATGCGGTACTTGCTGGCCACACAAGGCTTTTCTGGGTATGTATTTTTGGTCAGTCCTTCAAAGGGCTTTGCCAAGGCTGTGAGCGTGAACCTCTTCTTGACTCCAGACTGCTCTTACTCACAAGTTGCCCACAGAATCCTTTTCAGACCCCATAGGCTTGCTTGTGAGGAACAGCCGTACAAAGTACATGTGGACAATCTCTTCCCCACCTCCTTTCTTTTCTCTCTGGAGAAGCCAGACAAGACTGGGCACCTCATCCAATCATGATTCCAGCCTCAGCATCTCTGCATTTTTGAAGAAGTTCAGTCAGCATTTTCCCCCACTGAAATTGAGTTGCTTTATTTCTTATGCTTCTATCCATGCTTTTTTCCCCCAAGGGACCTTGGAGTAGAACATATGCTCCAAACCCATTTAACCTACCTCACTATATTGATGGGGATGGTCTGTAGGATAGTAGTAACTAAATACAAAGGGAACTTAGAAAGGGACTTAGATTCAAGATGAATTGACACTAGATCTGTTTAGAGAGTAACCCACCTTACAGTAAACACTGAGAAAAGAAAAAAGCCACTTGTTCTATCCCTATCCCCACTATTTAGCATGGGAGTAAAAATTACAGAGTCTACATTGTAGAAGGATAATAATTCAGGAGCTCTCTTGAAATCTTTTCCCCAATAATTCAGTAAGTTAGTTTGGCTACTGGTTAAGGCAACAGGCTAGAAACTGGGAGGTCATGAATTCTAGTCCCACCTTAGCCATGAAAGTCAGCTGGGTGACCTTAGGTCAGTCACTCTTTCTCAGCCCAAATCACCTCACAGGGTTATTGTTGTGGGGAAAATAGGAGGAAGGTGTGTGAATTATGTTCGCCACTGTGAGTTATTTGTAAATATAATAAAAGATGAAATACAAATAAATACATAAATAAGCAAATAAATAGATTATAGATTGAGGGACCAATAAGGATATGGGGCAGAACAACTAGGCATGAACCTTCAGGCCTTCAGTCATGTCTTGCTCACTTTTTATCTGGACTGCTGAGACATGGGACTCTCCTTGATGAGCATTTGGAAGTTAAAGGTTATCCAGAATGGCGTGGTTTGAACTGTGACAGCTTGCCCACATAACACACTACTTTGAGGCTCCTTCTGCATCTATTGGCTCAGGGAACATCTTGTTCAGTGATACACAAGTTCAGTGACTGTACAAGATTTCTTGACAGCTGTCTCTTTTCTATGGAATATCATCCAGATATTTGATTGGTTTGTTCTGCTGGTTTTCAGGAAGATCATTAAAATATAGTTGTTCCAGCAGACCTTGGATGGAATATTGGAAGTGGGTTCCTGCTGGAAGTATAATGCTTCCCTGAAGGTTTGTTTAACTGATGCTCCTGATTATTATATTTACTAATTATGAAGTTATTGATGTTTTATTTTTACTGTATTATTTTTTCAACCCAATTTACACATATTGAGATGCATACTGTTCAAAATTGTTTTTGATTGAACTAGCCTATAGGTCTAGTAAAAGAAGTGAAACAAACAAATAAATATGAGAACAAGGTTTAAATTATCTTTTCAATTCAAATACAGTCAAAGCAATCCTCAGTCATAGATTTCAAGTTGTGGTACTAAAATTTCCAAGCATCATATAGGATGTAACCCTGCAGCATCATCTCTTCTTCCCATTTTTTGTTTGTTTCTCTCTCTCTGTGTGTATTGTATGTATTGCAAGCAACGGAAGAGAATAAATTTAGGTGACCT
>JANHZU010005300.1:136319-149063 GCA_032468055.1 Acrochordus granulatus | reverse complement strand
TTGATCTCTAGTTCCTCTGCCTCTTCGAAAGCCAGCCTGTACATCTGGTAGTTCTCGGTTCACATACTGCTGAAGCCGAGCTTGGAGTATTTTGAGCATAACTTTGCTACTGTGTGAAATATTAAGTAATACAGTTAGGATTCTGAAAAGGGCCAATGGGGAACAAAAATACAAATTCTGTCATCTTGATGAATTTAGGATTTTCCAAAAGCATTTGGAGAAGACGTTTGGTTGTCAGTGGTGTTAGACTGGATGAAAGGCTTCAGTAAGATGCTTTTACCCTCCAGAGAGAGAGCAGGAAGATTTCTGCTGAGTCCAAATGGGAAGATGTTTCCATGGAAGAGATGAAGAAGTAGAAAAAATATATTTTGTTAGATTCAAACCTAAATAAGGTTTTACAGATCTGGTTGGGGTGGTCTTTGACAGCTGGTTCACAGATGTTGGGAAAATACTTGAAGGGTGTGGTTGGAGATGTATTTTTTCCAAAAGCCCAGAGCTGGGGCACAATTTCAGAAATAACAAGCAGAGGTTGATTTCACAGGGAACATTGGACCGACCAGTATAGGGGAAGTGGGATTGGCAATCTGGTGCTGATTCCCTTTTCCAGTGTTCTTGATCCAACCCAGACCATGAGATTAGACTTCTGGGAGCCTTGATTTAGGCTGCTTAAGTCCAGATGTATGTGTGTTAGAAGCTTACTCATCCATGACTTATTGTGGATGTGGACCTAAAATGCATTGCTTTGATAATGTGCCTGTAATTAAATGCATTATAGGCATAGAAAAAAAGAATAATATGATATTAGTACTGGAACAAAGAAGCTCCAGAAAAGTTTTTCTCAAACTTGTCATCTTTAAGATGCATGGACTTCAACTCCCAGAATATAATACTAACATCTGATAGTCTTTACATAATGAGTTAATATTTTAGGGATCTTTTGTTGTCCTTCATCCACCTGTTGATGCCTACAATATGAAGAAATGAAATCAAGGGAATCCAATTTTTAAAAGTTATTTTAAAAATACAGTTTTTAAAACAGAACTGATCTGATCAATCCTGCTATATATTTTTCTACAATATTAGTTGCTACTGATGTTGTTTGGTGGGGAAGGAACAGAAAAAAAGTATGTTCATATAGAAGCAGATTAGATTTTTTTAATCCCACTTTTATTATTTTTACAAGTAACTCAAGGCAGCAAACATAGCTAATACTCCTTCCTCCTCCAGTTTTCCCTGCAACAACCCTGTGGGCTGAAAGAGAGTGACTGGTCACCCAAGCAGCTTTCACGCCCAAGGTGGAACTTGAACTCACAGTCTCCTGGAAAGGCTCAATTCATAGATGGTAATGCATTCAGTTTTCGTTAGCCCTGTGTTGGAAGAAGTGTAAGTTATCTGGATATTTTATGCTCATAAAATATTATTTAAAAGAACACTCTCCAATGAACTTTACTTGCTTGTAGACATTTTCCTTTATGGAACCTTTTAAAAATATTAATTGCATGACTGCTATTATTATGATAATATAATAGTATATATCATAATATATACTATTATGATTGCTATTAACAAATTATGTTTTTGGAATGAATCTGTGTGAGAGCACACAATAACAAGCACTGTGAGTATAAAGTAGCTTTGCTCTACTGATTTTTATGCAAGTATCATTGGGTGACAGTAGCTGAAAACTGACTTTACATGACTGAGTTTATTACTGATTATGAATCTATGGGGAGATATGAATCTATGGGGAGTTCTGCCATATGCTGTTTTAAAAAAACATTGGTTGAACTTTTAAATACTCCCTGAGAGATATGCTTACTTTCCTTCTTTCATACACATTTTCTACAAAGAGCAAAAACATTCTAACACCTACAATGATAAAAACTCACATATTCACATATTTACATATCCCACAATTATTTGTGTATTTCACATACATCTCAGTCTTCCATCATGGAAGTCAATGTAGGACATCAGCTCTCCAACACACAGATGTACATCTTATGCTTTGAAAACAGTCACCACAGAGGACATTAGTGGGACAACACTTGGTGAATTCCACGGGTCAGACTGGAGATTTCACTCCCAAACAACTTCTCTGGGTGTTCATCGACTGTGTGCTGACCTGTTTTTTTTTACCAGGAATGTCCTTTCTGGGTTAAGTAAAAGCTGAGACTATGAACATTTGAGAATGTGGTCAGGAGCCAGGAATATCTGCATACTATTCTTATTATTTCAGCATTGAGGTCACCTGGATTAAAATAACAAAAACAGTGTGGCATTGTTCTGACGTCATTGTGGTGGAAGCTCCAACCGTTCATACGTCTGTCATTTGCCTTTCTTTGTTCTTCCCTGGGGATGCTGCTGTCAAGCACCCTGTGTGGTCCGGTTTTCATTTATGAATCCTCTAGAGCTGTCAGCCCTTCAGGATGATCCATTAAGTCTGAAAGTGCATTTCTCCCACCTCTTAACAGTCCGGGAAACTAGGGAGGGTTTCTTCTGGGAGGTTTGCTATGCCCCGTGCCTTCTATGGATGCAATGCCACTTGTTTGACCTGTGTCTCATCGGTGGCTCTTCTGCCTGTCTCCTGAGGTCATTCCCACAGACCATCACAAGGACTGTTTGGATCTGATCTGTAGGATCCACAAATATGTAGAGAAAGGATGGGACTGAGGGAGATGACTATGCTTAGAATTTGAAGCAAAAGGTAGTAATAGTCAGAAGAAGTGGACTAAATTCAGTGAATTAAGTTGGCCACTTGATGAACTTTGCATGGTTGCCACATCAAGATGAAGGAAGCCTGAGAGGTTTTCGAGGCTGTCAGAGCAGATCAGAGCAGGCTTGAGAACAGCATACCTGTACAGTAGTCCTTGACTTATGACCAATCACTTAGTGACAGTTTGAAGTTATGATGGGCCCCCCAAAAGATACTTACAAGCTGGTTATGAAGTCCTGATGGGCAGGCTCTATTACAGTAGTAAGTCGAGGCCTACCTGTATGCCCTACTACCCAACACGTTTCACACAACAGAAAAAATAATAGCTGCAAAAGCAACTTCCTTGGAGCTCTACCCTGTTGCTAGGCGACATATATGCATATGACCTAATTAAGACTGCACTTTGGGTGACCCCTGCACTTTCCGCTTTCAAATTCTCCAGAGAAATCAACTCTTGATGCATCTTTTCTTGTGCGATCCACTGTGCTTGCTTTGCTACCCAGCTGATGGGAATGAGTTGGATCTCTTTGTTCAGCTCAGAGATGCAGCACAGAACCTTACAAGGTCACAGGAGGAAGAGCAGCAACGTTGCAACCTCTCAAGCTTCCACCAAAGTGAGCTTTGTGTACATAACCCTGTTGTGACACCATGTCAGCAGAAGGCTAATTTAAATACATGTCCAAGAGGGTTGTGTTTTGAATGTTGTTTGTGAGAATGCACGCCCTTCTAGTAAGCAATTGGCAACGTGTTTCTTCCCACTGTGAAAAAAACAGGCTGGGAAGGAGAAAAATAGCACCTTCTGACATCACTGATAAAATTAAACACCTGGGATAGGTAAACCAAAGGCTGAAAAACAAGAGCGTGCTTTATATCTTTGCAGTGTGTGATACTGTACTTCCAGCTATACAGTCTGTCTCTCGTGGAGCATCTTTGAATATCTTCTTTCAGGGCTGTGCACATTTATTTAACTGCTTTCCCTATGCACACTTTAGGACATCCTAATCCCCCATTTTATGTTAGGCACTGCATAGGACACCATCTGGAGGAAAGACGTTTGCTATTTTACTGCAATACTGCATGGGGGAGTTGTGCAACTTCAGTTCAGTGAAGCCACATGAACTCCCTTCCTGCCTTCTATTTAATCTGCATCTGATAAAACAGCCTAGAGAACAACTGTGGCATGTTGTGGTATGTGCATTTGATTCTGAGATATGTCTGCAAGCTCCTTTTACATTTATTAGAGCATAATGATATATATATTTTACATGCATGCACGCATGCATACACACTCATGCACGCATTATACATAATTATCTAGTAAGCATACCCCTTTTTCAATGAATGAAGAACCCTTCCTGTGAATGTTGAAGTTTTCATGTCTGCCAGTCAGGGAATCCTGTTCACTTTGAGCGCTCCATTCCCTTTTGGGCAGCATAATAACAATTGATGAGGTCAAAATCAAAGATAAGTGGTAAAGGGGATCTGGAGGTTGCAACTGGAAAAAAAAAATCAGTGACTTCTCAAACTATTTCCTAACGTGCTGTTACATTGAAAAATGGCTTCTTAGCTGCTGTGAGAAGGTTTCTACAAGATGAATTGCTGTCTAGTGATAGACCAAGCAAGAAGGGCACAATTCTGACCTTGTGAGAATATACATCTGAGATCTAGAAACTCACTATTCAGACAACATTAACTCACATTCCTTCACAGTTTTGTCAGAGTCCAAAATGAGTGCATTGTTTATCACTAGCTCAGTGTGAAGTCCTTCAACTTACATTTTAAATGGGGATGAGAAAAAAAAAGTCTGTCAATTTGTACTTGAGATGAAATGGGATGATCAAATGATAGATAAATTGAAAATAATTTATTAGAATGACAAGAGAGAAAAAAGCTGTAACTAGCAGGCAATTGTTGACCACATCTCAATAATGGAAGAATTCTGAGGATCTTGGTACAAGAAGAGAATTTTGAGAAGAGAATTCAAGGCATTACCTTGAATCAAGGTTGCCTCTAGAGCTGAGTACCAGGAGATTTTACAATTTTAGTAGTGTGTTTGCACTTGTCACAATAATCCTATCTGTGGGACAGCTTATGCAACATGGGGCACATTATTGAGACTGTGTGACCTGTAGGCTAT
This sequence comes from Acrochordus granulatus, assembly GCA_032468055.1. Lineage (NCBI taxonomy): Eukaryota > Metazoa > Chordata > Lepidosauria > Squamata > Acrochordidae > Acrochordus > Acrochordus granulatus. The sequence continues at coordinate 144,210 of JANHZU010005300.1, read as the reverse complement.
AAAAGAGAATAGGCTGGGGGCACAGTTGGGATAGAACAATCACAGACCAGTCAAGAAAGCCCTTTACATTGGATGTGCCATTGTTTTCCACTCCTGGAATTTGGATGAAAGCAACAAAATTCCAACTTTCTCTAGTGATGAGACATTCATTTACCAACAATACCTTTGGAAGGAAAGATTATTAGAGTCTTAAGGTGTTTTGCAATATGTGGACTTCTTTGTGAACACAAAAGCTGAGCATGGGTAGAGATAGATGCTTAAGCAGATCAAATAGATACAGGCAAATGTGCTCAAGGATCCATTTAATTGTTGTGGGTCCATGATCATTCACAGAATACAGTAGTATGAAACCAGGTAAATTAAAATAAAATGATTAAATGAAATGTAAGATGTGTCATTAAAATAATAAAATACTGTTTTATAGCTTTATAATAACATGTTCATTTCCTTCAGCCTCTCCAATTTACTTTCCCATTCAGACAATAACAATATAGCAATGAATTTCATTTTCTTATGACACCAGTAAATTGAACTGATTTCCAATTGCCCATCTATGAAATGGATTGATTTCTCTCTCACTATAATTAACTAATTGATTTAAAATGGATTTACCAATCCTTCACATCCATCTTTACAACTGATTTTAAAATTCTTTTTATCCCAGTTTTAAATTCACATCTTTCTTACCATGAGAAACAGTAAAAAGGAAAGTGTGTCATCTTTTATCCAGCTCATTGATTGGGCTCCTGATGAGGATCAGGAGAGATAAAATCATGTCTGATCAATATTCTCATTATTATTAAAAATATTTTAAGGACTTCGATAGGGACTGATTATTCTCTTTATGACAGCAACTAACTAAAACAAGGCTTGCTTCTACGGACTGTGCCGAGGTCTGTCATTGGTTGAGAAAGAGTAGAAGATATGTTGGGAGTGGTGGCAACCACTGTAGAGGTTATAGCGCCATTGAAATCCAGCAGCAGAATCTGGGAGGAATGGGGCTCCACCTAATCCTGTCAGCAGGACTGTAAATGTTCCCATACATTCTATAACAAGTCTTTGCTGATTATATTCTGTGTATGCTGACTTGGAGGTCATTTTGCTTAAAAGTGATATGACTAATGGTTAAATGTGATGTCTTGGTGATGAGAAGAATGGATCAGAGATCTCATTGAGTGACTTTGTCCCAGTCACTACCTCTTTGCCCACCCTAATTCATAGCATCATTATGGGCTGAGGGATAAATCTGACTTCCTGAACTCTTGGGAATCTGAGCTCCAAGAAGGAATTTATGATATAAAAAATTAATAAAAAACAAGCACATAAATACTGAGGAAAGATGGAGTAAGAGTGGCTTTCATCACATGTCCTTTATTGTAAATAATGCATGCAGACAATTTTATTTGGACTTTTAATCAGCCAGACAGTTCCAGTGTTGGATATTTTAAAACTAGATTTTATTTTCATGAATTGAGTTCCTGCAACCCCCCTCCCATCCAAATGGTTGAGGTGTAATGATGTCACCCACCATTGAGAATACCCTTTCTGGGAACCCCAGTGTGGGAATTGAATAAAGGATTGTGGCAGCCATGTATGAAACTGCAACAACTGGCTATGGATTGTCCAGATATTCAGGGATTGACTAGACAAAGATTCTGTAGGATAACATGACATTGTGCTCTCCATGTCATTGCAATGAAATGTCTCTTTGTCCAGTCAGACCCTCAAAAGCTTAATTTCATAGATTACTTTAGGAAGGGCAGGTATACATTGCTAGGGCTGCTATAAGAAAAACACACAGCCTTTTCAGCAGCAGAAGTCCAGAAACTTCAATGTCATTTGAATAACAAATAGGATTGATTAAACATTTATTGATGTAAGTAGAGGAGATTTTAAAAACTATTGATTCCTTTATAGGAATTGGGAAGTTCACGAACTCATTTAGTGAACTGATGCTGATCGTGGGATATTGGAAAGATACTAGATATTAGGGAAAAATAGCCAAAACTAGTATGTCTCAAGTTCTAGCTTTGGAGACTGTTTTTGTATCATCAGTCGAAAGTGTTAATGACAAATTAGGTTGTTCTAGAGAAAAAAATGAGGGGAAGTTGCATAGAATGTATGCAATGATAGCAATTATGCAAAAACAGTATTTAAAGATTTAAATGTTATTTGGCTGTATTGGTAAGTGTTCTTCATAGTAGAAATCATACCCATGCTGAACTGGTTGAGGAAGAATTTGTAGTACAAAAGATGCATCTTGATCAATAACACAGCTTCCTTCATAATTTGGTTACAATATAGACAATAAGATATTTTAGTCACAAATTGATGTATTGGTCTGCCATATTATCTGACTTCCTGGTTCCTTGTGGGGAAACTTTTACCTTTCTTGTGCCAAACCTTGATAAGGAACACTCACTGAATCATTGAATGTTTGTTTTAAAAACCCCAAATGTTCCTTGGGCTTCTTGTGGCTCTGCGTATTTCCTCTTCATCTTTCTATCAAGAGTTTATCCATACAAAAACATGTTCTTAAAACACAGCTTCCCACGCATTCCCAAACAATAGCTGCAGCTATTTAATTTTATACTTATTTGATCTGATATTAGTGTCTTTCATCTGATACCAGTGTTTTTCATCAGATTAGTAACTTGTAGTGCTTTGGTAAGGGTTATGGAGATAATGTGGCAGGGCCTGAGATCTGTTTAACTTCTAGTGGCATCTTTGAGCTTTTGCAGTATCCCTACCTTCTCTGATCACTGTCAAAGTCTCTTCATAACCATTTTGGCCTGGGCAGCCAACGTGATCAAGTATGATAAATGCTCTGAGTAATAGGCAGCTTGCATAGTGGTCAGCACTGGTTAATGTAATTCCATCTTCCGTGGCCTGTTAATGGCCACCCAGCCGCTCTTTTTAGATAAAGCAAGAGAGTGAGAGAGACAGCATAAGTGAGAGACTGAGAGATATAAGAGACAGCAAGAGAAAGACAAGATAGTGAGACAGTATGAAAGAAAGACCAGTAAGTAGGTGTGGACAGGAGGTGGTGGGGAGAGTGGGAAAGATGAGAAGAAAGATGGTGAGTGATAAAGCTAGTGTTGAAAAGAGTGCAGTGGAGTGGTTTATAGAGAGTAATGGAGTGGGTGGTGGATCAGGTGATAGAAAAAGCAATTGAGTGAAATACTGTGATACAGCAAGGCAAGGAAGCAAGATATAAAGTGAGTAAGAGCAATGGGCTGGCAGTAGAGTATGCTCCATCAAGTCCCTGACGAACACCAAGAATAAGTCAAAATGCTTTTTAATACCTAAGCTTTTGAGTTCATCAGTTAGAGCTCATCCTCAGAGGATAAAACAACCACACACACATCCGCTACAAATAAACAATTGCAAAACCAAATGGGGTAGAGTGTTCTTTGGGAGGTTATATAAATCAGTGTGTTTGCCTTTTCTTCTACTTTCCCAACTTAATTGGTTGACAAGAGCATAGAGATTAACCTTGTGCTTCCCATGGTAGAGATGTCTTCTTGTCCAAAACCAGGTGGGAAGAAGGTGGAAATAGAGAAGGTTACTTTTTAAGGACTCCAGGTTGAAATGTTTTATTTCTGAGTACACTTTGAGCTGCTCTGCATTCATGCACTGCATATGCTTTGGGGAAACCAGCATGCTTAGCATGTGTGTGTAATTCACATTATTTCTGATACAGTGTTAGCCCATTTGCTGTTTGAAACTAAGTGGAGCTGTGCAATGATATTTGAGTTGGGAGAAGATTGCTGAAGATGAATAAAGATCTAGAAGTAGAAGCAAATAAAAGTAAGATGTGAAGATAGGCATTTCCTTTCTCACACATTTAAAACCAATGCTGAAACAAATATTACACTCAATAATGAACTATCTGTCCAAACTAAATCTTTTGAAATGGTCAATAAATGCTCTGTATCAAATTGCTGTATTGTGCATACACTCCAAAATCAAATAAATTTGTGACCATATTCCATAACCAGATTAGTCTGTAATTCCATATTCATTGATCTGGTAGAAGGGTGCATTATGTTTTAGGATAGATCCACAACCTTGCATAGTTAGTGTGATGGCATTTAAATCATATTGAGGAGGGGGCTTAATTTTTAAGATATCAGGATTTATCATATGAACAAAACACATTTTTCTTCTATTGGAGAACAGAATCCTAGTGCTGAAATTCAGTCAGATATGCACCTTGGCTTGAATTAATTTACTGTTTAAGGGATTATGGTTAAATTACTAAATCTATTTGCCATCTAAAAGATTTGTGAGCAACAGCTATTTTTATAAGTTTTAATTGCATATTTGTAAATATGACTACCTTAGATAAATCATTTCCATTAATACACACTGCAGAAAATTCCACTGTTACAGTCTTTTTCAGCCTACATCAGATATGGGATTGATGATTTTTACTAGGCATTCCACTTCACACTCTTACACTCTTCCCTGAAGGGCAACAAGAAACAGACAAAGCTAGTGTTTTGCCTAGAAATGAGGCCAGCAACTTCTCCCATTCTTCTGCCTCTCAGGCTTTCCCCACTTCTGTGACCTGTTCTTACTGGCTGAGTTAAAGTGCTATCCTCTAATCTTAGAATCATCCAAACACAATGCTGGCATAAACTGTGCTCCCTCCTATTCAGCTATAATACAAGGCTGATTAATGTTGCTGTTGTAATAGGTTGCATTCCATTTTTTATTTTTTTAGAACATCATTTATTATTATCTTATACTGAGCTCTGAGTGGCTCCCACTCAACAATCAAAACAATATCAATAATAAAAAAATAAAATACAAAGATCTGCAAATAGTAATAGAAGCACAGTGGCAAAAGAAAGCAAAGATAGTACCAATAGTAATAGGTGCCCTGGGTGCAATTCCAAAACAACTGGAGCACCACTTGAACATCATTGGCATTGACAAATTCACCATCAATCAATTGCAAAAGGCAGCATTACTCAGAACAGCTTACATCCTGCGATGATAACTTTAACAACATCTAAGAACTGTATCTGCCTATCCCAGGTCCTTGGGAAGGACTTAATAAGCGGACAAAAATGCCAAATCCAGTCTAAACATCTGGCTGACTAAGCAATGAAAATAATAAAAGAGCATAAAGGTTAAAAACAGATAAAGTTTTCCCCTGCCAGTCGTATCTGGCTCTAGGGGGTGGTGCTCATCTCCATTTCATAGCTAAAGAGCCAGCATTTCTGAAGATGCTTCTGTAGTCATGTGGCCAGTATGACTATATGCTGAGGCTCACAGATACTATTTCCCTCCCACCAAAGGCGGTACCTATTTATCTACTTGCATTTTTATATGCTTCTGAACTTCCAGGATGGCAGGAGCTGGGGAAAACATAGCTTACAATTCTAAAATTATAAAACAATTAAAAACAGACAGTAAACAAATCCAGAAAATAAATACAAACAGCATAAACACAAATAAAAACTAACAGGAAAGCCAAGAAATGGAGTCCTTAATACATTCCGAGCCCCAGGCCCAGGTACATAGCCACGTTTTTAAAGCCTTGCAAAAGGCCAACAGGGTTGGGGCCGTTCTAATCAATGAGGGGAGAATGTTCCACAGGGCAGGGGCCACAGCAGATAAGGCCTGTCTTCTGGTTCCTGCCAGTCAGCACTCTTTGGCTGATAGGAACTGCAGCATGCCCAATCTGCTGGACTGAATTGGATGGGCAGACAGTCCCTCAGGTAACCCTGTCCCAAGCCATGTGGGGCTTTAAAGGTGACAATCAGTATCTTGAATTGCACCCAGAACTGACTACCAGCAGCTAATGCAGCTCATGTAGTAGTGGTGTTATGCGTGCCATGTAGCTGCATTTTGCACCAGTTGAAGTTTTCAAATGTACTTCAAGGACAGCCCCATGTAGAGCACATTGCAATAATCTAAGTGAGAGGTTACAAGGGCATGGATGTCAGTGAGCATGGCCATCTGATTCAGGAATGGGTGCAACTGGCACACAGGAAGCTGTGCAAATGTTCTCTAGCCACAGCTGCCATCTGCTGTTCAAGCAGGAGCTGTGAGTCTAGGAGGACCCCCAGATTTCTGTCAGGTCCAAAGAACAAAGAATAACACATAGAGATACTTCTGAGTAGTTCCTTTATTATTTGTCCACAAACAGAAATTTTGCCAGACTAAAGCAATTATTTTCATAACTATTATCTAATAGTTATTCTCCGTGAATTGCTGGAGAGAGTCCACCTTCTCCCTCTTCCTACCTATTAGACAATCCAAGCTCTGATGTCTCTTTGCCCTTGTAAAGTAGCCCCTCCTACCTGCAACTATGGACTGCATTCCACCACAGTTTCTGAAGTTTAATGAAAAGCACATTTCAGAAATTACTGGAAGCGACATTAACATAACATTTAGAACATTCTTAACTGTTAAATTAAAGACTTTGGTGAGACATAGAAATGACCTTGGAGAAAGAATGAATGAGCTGTTAAGGAAAAAGAAATGGCAATTCAGTTTGGGGAAAGGAGAAGTGAAGGTGTGAAAAAGAAACTCAAAATAACCCTACTTTGTTGCTGTTTAATATAAGAAGGCACAGAGGCTAATTCTGGCTGGCTTTCAAGTTTCCCTTACAACAGGCATGTCCAACTATGGCAATTTTAAGATGTGTGGACTTCAACAACCAGTATTTCTCAGCCAGCATTTTAAAGTTGTCAACGATGGACACCCCTGCCTTACAACAAGAAACTAGCATTCTTGGAATCCTTATAGTGTCTGTTTCCTGCCCTGGCCTACTTTGAAAGGCTGACACATCATTCTGTGTTCTGATTAGTTTGTGTAAGCGTTTCCAGCACAAGCACGCACTCTTGCAAATGTAAGTGTGCTATTACTATACAGTTGCTACTTGCATTAAATTGCAATTCATTGTTCCCTTTCATTGTGGAAGTCCTTGGGTAGATTTAGATGCCTGAGGCTTGCTACGATGATCTGCAAGGCATACAAATCAAAAGTGCAAAGCTCCTCTGTGCCTCTTATTTGGGCAGCTTGACAGGGATGAATACTTCTTTCAAGCATCTGTCTACATTTGCAAAATCTCAACTTAGGAAGAGTGATTCATGGTTGTTTGCCTATCAGCAAGTGGTGCTTGGGAAGAAAGAAGTTGAAGAAATCCACCCATTGCTTCCTTAACTTGTTCCACATTAAAACAATAACAGCACTGCTCTTGGTGCAGAACTTTCCTTGAAGATGGTCTGGACATTGCAATGGATCCATTATAATACAGAGGAGCATTATAATCAATATATATATAATGCAATATATCCATTATAATACAGAGGAGCAGATGTTAACTGGACACTGAGAAGCACACATGTTCCATCTGCTCCTAGGGAACTGCTTATTTATTACAAAGATTTATTCACAATTTTATTTTCATATTTGTTAACAATTCAGGTCTAAATTGTCTCAAAGACCATCTTGAGTTTATAAGTCTGTTTCACCACTGCAGGAGTTTTGGTTAGGAAGATGATCCTACCCCAGTAATTTGTATACAGCTCAATTCAAGTTAAGACACTAAAACTGGGGAGAGGGTCAACCTCAAAATGCACTCTTTTGTCGCAGTGGATGTGCTGTAATTTACAAATCTGAGCAAGGCTCCTGTATAGGAGAACAATTAGTACAATTTCCCATGTCCTGGTATTAACAGAGACATTTAGTTATCTTTCTAAGAATGTGGTTAACTCAATTTTCTGTCCTATGTTTTCTTTGGATAGAATTATAAATATGTTTAATTTTTCTGCTTTTCTAATTAGCAGCCAATTCAGAGTTATAGTACTGTAACTAATAACTAATTAGCAGCCTATCCTTAGTTATGGCACAAATAAGCAACCTCAAGTTC
>JANHZU010005300.1:55119-70943 GCA_032468055.1 Acrochordus granulatus | reverse complement strand
TCCCTCCTGAGTTCCTCCCTTCTTTAGTTCCTCCATCCCTCCCTCCTTCCTGCCTTAGTTCCTCCCTCCCTCCCTCCTGCCTTAGTTCCTCCCTTTAGTTCCTCCCTTCTTAGTTCCTTCCTTCCTTAGTTCCTCCTCCATCCTTCCCTTCTTCCTCCCTCCTTAGTTCCTCCCTCCCTCCTTCCTCCTTTAGTTCCTGCCTCCCTCCCTCCTTAGGTCCTCCCTTCTTTAGTTCCTCCATCCCTCCTTCCTTCCTTCCTCCTTAGTTCCTCTCTCCTTCCTTAGTTCCTCCATCCCTCCCTCCTTCCTTCCTTAGTTCCTCCCTCCCTCCTCCCTCCTTAGTTCCTCTCTCCTTCCTTAGTTCCTCCCTCCCTCCTTCCTTCCTTAGTTCCTCCCTCCCTCCTTCCTCCTTAGTTCCTCTCTCCTTCCTTAGTCCCTCCCTCCCTCCTTCCTTCCTTAGTCCCTCCCTCCCTCCTTCCTTCCTTAGTTCCTCCCTCCCTCCTTCCTTCCTCCTTAGTTCCTCTCTCCTTCCTTAGTTCCTCCCTCCCTCCTTCCTTCTTTAGTTCCTCCCTCCCTCCCTCCTTAGTTCCTTCTTTAGTTCCTCCCTCCATCCCTCCCTCCTTCCTCCCTTTGGTCCTTCCTGCCTTAGTTCCTCCCTCCCTCCCTCCTGCCTTAGTTCCTCCCTTTAGTTCCTCCTTCTCCCCCTCCCTTCTTAGTTCTTTCCTTCCTTAGTTCCTCCTCCATCCCTCCCTCCTTCCTCCCTCCTTAGTTCCTCCCTCTGTCCTTAGTTCCTTCCTTCCTCTTAACTCAGGATGATGATTCATCCAGCCAATGGAATGAACAGAATGTGATCTAGGAAAGTTTATTCTACAATAAATTGGTTTCTCTTTACTTTACGTTCCCCCACAAGCCTTGATTGTTTACTCTGCATTTCTTTCCATCATCAGTGTTAAGTTACTAAACAGACTGCTGTGGAGCAAGACAGAAAATTTCAGGAGGGCACCCATTATGCACAAATTAAAACCATCAAAGGGCTCTCTGGAAAAAGATTTGTGGGAACATTTGTTGGACAAGTGTGATGGCTCAGCCTGCCTTTCTAAATGTTTGGGATCAGCGGAGCAGAAGTTTACTTAAGAAATTCCTCAACAAATAGGAACTCTTTTCTGAGTAGTCCTTTTCTGTTTTTTTAAATTGGCTTATACACAACTCCAACATACTTTAAGCCAAATCAAAACTATCGTGGAAAAGACAGTAGTGAATTAACTGTGTGCTTTCTATTCTATGTACAGTAGCTGAATTTTAGGCATATTTACTAAGGGATGAAATATTGTTCAAATTGAGGTTTGAAGTTAAAGAATTATTCCTTTTCCCTTTTTTTTCCTAATTACAATTTACTGTGAAATAATGGTTAGGATGATGGTGATGATGATTTAACAAATTAAAATCTATTCAATTAAATCAGTCCTTTAGAGAACTGGAGAAGGATTGTTTTAAGAATAAAGAGTTAACCTCTGATTGTTTTATTTAAAGGCAATTAGCATCAGTACTCACAAACTATAATCTTTATTTATATTGTAACACAAGTGGTCTAAATGAGTTGTTAGGTGAGGTTTAATAAAACCAAGAACTCCTCTAATGAATGAGTAATCTTGATAATGGAATGTTTATTTAAAAAAAAATCCTATTAAGCTTATGTCTGTATGTTTAAGGCCATATTTTGAGAGCAGTGAATCCTTTTTTGAAAGATATGTTTTAAAAAATCTTATTTCCTTTTGCACTCTAAATAATGATGGAAATGCTGATTTATATAAATATGCATGTAAAAACTTTGCTTTTATCTTTAACGTGGCAGAAACTGTCCAAACCTAAAAAAATTTAAAAAAAATGGGCACAGTATTCTAACATTTAGCATTCTAGTCTTTGCAGACGTTAAAATTCCAGGGTCCTGTATCCACTGTAATAATTGCAAAAGTTTGATAACTTGTCAATAAAAGTGTAAAACTTGAAAAAATATAGCTGGCATATAGTGAATATTAGATTTTTTTTTCCTCACTTGGATGAGAGGCCTGCTTTAGGGGTGACACTGTTGGTATTTTAATAAAACTTTCCTGACCTGGAACATACACAGTATACTAGATGTGTTGGATGACAAAGATGAATGTCAGGATGCTGGGAGTTGTAATCCAGTACATTTGAAAAGGCCTCCAAGTCTAAATAAATAAGCAAGCTTGGAACTTGCATCTAAAGCAGGGCTTCTTAACCTTAGCAACTTGAAGATGTGGAGACTTCAACCTGCAGATTTCCCCAGCCAGCATGCTGGCTATGGAGTTCTGGGAGTTGTAGTCCATACATTTTCAAGCTGCTGAGGTTGAGAAACACTTACCTAAAGTATTTATTCTATAATTTATGGATTTGTTAATTATTTATGCCTCCTTCCAAAGGTAGTTGTTTAATATTGGATACATGATGATGTTTTGGTAATGAAATATCTGCAAGAAAACAACCAAGCTCAGAGAGCACGAAGGACTCCACAGTTCAACCTTAAGCTACAAATGTTTTCTTCTATTGGTGTTTACTTATAGTTTACAGACAAGTTATATCAAGTTATACGTTAGAGGACTGAGTTGGATTGCATGTACAATATATGTAAACTAGTTTCTCTGACCTCAACATACTTGGGTAACAGTATAGTTTCATGTATCAAATCATCTAAATGATAATAATCAGCATGTATTATAGATTATCTGCCAATCTATTTCCCTTTTTAAGACTAAATTGCTTGGGGAAAAATAATACGTGTTTTAGGCTTGGTGTGTGTGATATATGTCTGTTTATTTGGAAAAGACAATGTTAGAAATGTATCCAAAGCTACATATTCTGCTGAAGTATAGGCAGAATAAGGAAGCAAGTCTAGTGCAATTAAAGAACATTATGGTTCCATGTAGAAAGTACATATTCAGTTTCCACTGGCTACCCAGGTTGCTGTCAAATTTCTTTTTGTAGTAATCTACTATAACATTAATTCTTATCATTTTGCAAGATCTCCTTTAGATGTCATCTTTTGGTCTCAAGAACAGCCTGTTCTGCATAATCATACGTATGACATGTTTCTGCAGAAAATTAATCGTTTCATCTCCTTTCTGATTATATGCCAAAGTTGCTTAATAATGGGGTGTGTACAGACTTGAATTAACTGTGTATTTTTATATTTTATCAGAAGAAATTTAAATATATGCTGAGGTGGTATTTAATGCACTGGTTCTCTTTGTGAAATCATTTTTTCATGACAATTATAAAATCACAGAAGTACAGCCCAATATACCTGTAGTATTTTAATTTTCTTAATTAATCAGGTTCTACAAATGTATTATTGCAATTGTCAGTTGAGGGATGAAGCACTTGGGTTTCATATAATTTAATATATTTGAAATCTCATTCTCAAGCATTCTAATAGATTCCTATTTTAATATTTTTTGAACTCTAGTGATAGATTAAGAAACAAACAAAAAGAATCTACATTCTATTAGTGAAGGCCAAAATACACACACAGGCATAAAAAGTACATAATAAGCTAGGGTATAAGCTGCCATTTCTTCAGAATAATTGGATTTGGTTAGTAAACAGCTTTTCTCTAAATCAGTATCTGAATAATTTAAGCTACAGAGATTGTTAATATATTTTTATTAAGATATCTAAATGGAACCCCCAGGCTCAGATACAGCTCAGACACGGCTCAGATACCATGGAATTCTGATTACTAAATGCTGAATATAAAACAGAAACATCTGTCCTCCTGATGTTCTTCCTAGTACTGTCTACAGACATTTGGATAACCATAACTAGAAACACCATACTGGGCACTGACTTTGGTCCTATGTAAGAAGCTGCTTATGGTCTGGTTTCACACAACACACTACATCATAAAGTTGCATTAACAAAACATAACAAAATATATTAATGTGATGACCTGATTCAGACAAGATGCAGAGACAATGTTTCCATCTCACGCTGAACCACCAATGATCACATTCCATTTTGGCATAGCATGACATGTTTGAATGCAATCATTTTTTAGGATTTAATTTGCTGGCTTATAGGTCATTATGAAAGAAGGCATATAGCTATTCGTTCTCCAAAAAAAATCTAAGAAAAATTACCAGTTTTGGATTTTTTATGCTTATGGTAGTTGGAACACAAACTTTTAAGCTTGGATTTTTAAAGATTTTTCCAGTGGAGGGCATCATATTACTTTTTTTATACATTCAGTTTCTTTCAGGAATTCAAACAGGCATACATAGCTTTTCTCCTGTGCTTGCTCACAACAACCACCTTATGAACTCAGTTGGATGAGAGAAAACAACCCCCCCAGCAAGCTAGTCTTGCAGAAGGTAGACAAGAACTGGGTCTCTCTGCTCCTAGTTCCACAACTTAACTTCACCATACTGACTACCTTAAGTCTTTTCTAGTTTCTTTTCTGGTGGGTATGTTTGGGGTTTTGTTATGTGTTTTTTTTAATAATTTCTTGGGGCAACTTTAAAAAGTTGGAAGAGTCTATATATATATTTAAGAGCTGGTCTGTTGCAGTGATTAAGGCATCAGGATAGACATTGGGAGACTGTGACATCTAAATCCTGAGATATAGGAAGGAAGGAAGGAAGGAAGACATTTTTAGAACAAGGGGCTCACCTGCCCTCCCATCATAGAATTAGATCAAATTTAGTCACAGATAAGGAGATCAAACCAGTCAGTCCTAAAGGAAATCAACCCTGACTGTTCATTGGAAGGACAGATACTGAAGCTGAAGCTCTAATACTTTGGCCACCTAATGCAAAGAGAGGGCTCACTGACCATATGCTGGGAAAGATTGAAGGTAAAAGGAGAAGGGGACAGCAGAAGATGAGATGGTTAGATAGAATCATAGATGCAATGGGTATGGGTTTGGGCAGACTCTGGGAGGCAGTGCAGGACAGTGCAGGATAAGGAGGCTTGACATGCTGCAGTTCATGGGGTCACAAAGAGTCAGACACAACTGAGCAACTGAACAACAATAAGAAGTTACTATCTTGTGGAGGAAGGCAATATTGGCTTTGAAGGGTGACAGAATTAGGCATTTGTAACCTACACCCCTCCCAGCAGTGGGTTCCTAATCATTTTCACTTTTCCCTCTTGTGAATTCAGATTCAGATTCTTCATTGGCCAAGCATGGTTCAACATGCAAGGAATTTGACTCTAGTACAGTAGCTCTCAGCATCCTTGCAAGACAACAGTAAATAAAATAATAATAAATGACATTATATATTTAACAGCAAAGTGTGCAGTAAAGTGTGCCTTCCAATGTCCAGGAGTTCTTTTCTAGAATATGTAATTGCAGAGAACTGTAGAACTGCAACAAAGTACAAGTACTTGCTTCACCAAGGCTGCCATCTGCAGTGCCATCCTGAGGGTCACCAGAATACAAAAGAGATGCCAAGACCTACTTGTAGAGCTGCTGGAGGCAGAAATCCAGGCACTTGCCCTCCACCTCCTCCTCCGTGATGTGCTCTGAGAGCAGCAGGGGCAGTGAGGGCAACAGCAGCAGGAGCCTCCATGGAGGAGCCATGCTTGTGGCTCCCAAAATCTTGAGGGTAGTACTGGTGAGGGGGAAAAAGTTTAACAGCATGAAGGGATTCTAAAAATATTTTAGAGTGATACTAAATAGAATTCTGTCCAACATCATTTGCATATTAAGTTAAGAGAAGTATTTTCAGAAGTATTTTCAAAATTCAAAAATTTTGAAAATTGAACCAAATAATTCATGTAAAGGACATCTATGTTTATTTGGCTTTAGTGTGAGATATTTAAGCACACACTTGATTTGTGTCCATTATTCCAAGTTAAGCACGTTAAGCACCTGAAAATATCCATTGCACTGCTCAAGACCCTTCTGCAGAAAAATCAGACTTTTTACTATGGAGAGTAATTGGCTTGTTGACAGATCTAATATTTAATAAGGAGAAGATATGTTCCATCTGACCAATCCTAAATAATAACTGTATTTATACACAGAGCAATGAATATTTTAATATCATCAGAATTTGGAATTATTGAGGAAATCATAGAAAAATTAGTTCCCAGTCCACTGGAAGGAGGCCTCAGTAATCTTCAGATTATTCCTATATTGGTTGATGATGGAAGAGGGAAATTAAGCTTATCCTACAGCTACAAAACATGCTTTGACTCCCTTTCAAGGATGCATTTGTTTCCATTTGTAGAAGTGATATATTCTTCTATCATGAATGTAAGTCAGCAGTGAAGGAGCCAAAGAAAACTATCAGGATTTGGCAGTCCTCTCTGAGTGCTTGCCAATTCCCTTTCAGATTTTCTTGCAAGGAATGATTGAAAAACCTTGGTGGTTTCTGAGGCAAACCTAGGACCAAATGCAAATAACAGCATAAATATTGACTATCCTCAATAATTCCAACTCTTAGTTACTATCGTTGATCAATACCAGATAGAATTCATTAACTTCACTACCTTCTCTTTCCCCCATAGGTCTGGTGTAACGTAGTGGCTATTAAGAAATTGAACTGTGATCAGGTTTTAATTTTACCAAAACCACAGATGATAACCTCCAGATGGAAGGTTTGTAATGCTATTAGTCCAAAAATTACTCCATCTTTCCATCCTTAACAAATGTGACACGGTGTGAGAAAAGAAGTAGAAGCTATTGTGAAAAACTTGGATTACAAACTATTTCGAAAACCTCCCCCATGAAATTCCATTAACATAGCCAAGGAATTGCAATCTAAGATCTACCTGGAACCTATCAAGAAAGACCTTTGACAATTTCCATTGACCCAAGGTTTAAATGCACATTTCATGCAAACATAAAGAACCTCTTTGCTGGTTTTTTAAATAAGAAAATAATTTAGGATAGCAGGGAGGATAAAGATGCTTGATTAAATATTTCATCACTAGACTATTTCTCATTCCATTTTAACTCCCACCAAATCTTTCTTTATATAATTTGGAGGGGAGGAAATAATTGATTTTTTTTTCTGATTTTGGAAAGCTAAGCAAATCAGACCTGGTTGCTTGCTATCTTGAGGGGAGATTATCAGAAAATACAAGAGCTATTAAGTTAGATTGGGAAGTAGGAGGATAAATCCCAGAAGACATATTTCAAAACCATTTGTATAACTGTTGGTGAGAAAATCAGGGGAACATATTCACACATTCACCAGCAGACAAGTTCAGTGTGAGGGAAACTGCTTTTTATGTAATGATTATTTAGATATGTGAAATTGTATGGCCACAAACTAGAAAACAATGGAGGAATATGAATTTTCAGATCTGAGAAATTAACAGAAAAATGGTCCGAGTCCACTCAGCTTTGCAGACCAATTCTATGTAGGCTGACTTTGGAGTATAATGAAGTATAATTGGAGTATAATGACTGACTTTATAAAGGATTTTTTTCCTTCTGATTTTTTTGCTTCCTTCAATTCCCCCACCCCATAACCTTGGGGATCCATGTTGCTGCCACCTGTGCACAAAGAACTTCCTCAGCATTTTGAAGAGCAAATCTCTCTCTCTCTCTCTCGTATTTGCTTGTCTCTGCCTGCAGAGATCCAGGCTCATGAGTACAATCTGGTTAAAGCCCCAGAGTTCAAAGGAAGGCCTGAAGCCATACATTTCACATGGATGCAATGGAAAGAAAGCAATGTTGGAAAAATAACTCAGCTCTTATCCATAGAGTTACACTGTGGAGTAGTAATTGTAGTGCACATTGTGTAGCATCCATTAGAAAGCAGACCAACAGCTCCATGCAGGGCTAGCAGATGCAATCATGTCCTCTTTTTCCATGTGTATTAACTATAGCAGGGGGTCATGAGAAAATAATTGAAACATGTAATATATTGTTTTATATAGATCCTGGTTGCTGAGCTGTATGGACAACTATCTCATTTTCTACTTTATCTCTGCAAATAAGGTTAATGATTGAATGTTTCATCCTCCAAGGACCTGCTTGTTCAGAATCACAGTTCACTGGTTAGACGCTTCTTCCTTTTTTATTTCCATTGGACACTCCTGCTTGGCTCATTCTATATCCTTAAATGAAAACTACTTGCCTCTCTGGCACAAAGTGATAAAATCTTTGTTTGGAATTTTTCTTCATTGTCATGCTGCTCTAGGATCATCTACAGCACATTATTTTTGTTGTGGGAGCAGCTATGTTAAAAAGAAGTAACTGAGTTAAATTCTGTGGTGGCTCAATGCCCCGACTTCCATGTTCTGATTTTAAAAATGCAGAATATATCTTCCATTTCCTCCCAGTAAATGGGTGGTGGTGGTGAGGGAGAGTGGAATGCTCCCAGAAACATTAAAATAGAGCTAAGAGGTTAAGCATGGGGCACAGGCTGCAGGTTGCCCATTTCAGCTTTATGCCACACTGCCACGAGGGCTGATAAATTTACTCCTTAGAGATGTGCACAGGCAGTATTCAATTCATACTTCTTGCACTGAGGGCTGCCTCAATCAACTGCACTGGGTATGCTTTGACATTCTGTGGGAGGGAAACATTTCATTCTGCAAGGTGAAGCATTTCTGCGAAGTAGATTAAGGGAAGTCTCATACTCATTTCCTAACTCTAGGAAAATCTCCAACCATATTCATAAGGAATATTCATGCAGGAAAGGCACGCATGATCCAGTTGTGTATTATCTTTTGCTGCCTTCAAGGAACATGCAATTCCTTCCAGTTTCTTTGTGGACTGCAGAATAGAATGTATTTCTAACCAAAGGAAAAAAAGAAGCCAATAGCAGACGAATTTCTGAGGACTCCCCCATGGTGTTAAATGCATGTGACACATTGTATTTCTACTTTTCCTCATAATTCTAATTTGTAAATCTCTTCAATTTGTAAAGCAGAAGTTTCTTCAAGGGATCAAAAAAGTGAAGAAGGCAGCCATAACTGTGTGACCAAAGCTCTGCACCCCTTTAATGGGTGGACTCTGATTGCATGGCTATGATCACCGCTTGACTTTTTTTACCATCTCCTTGCAGACACCCCTGTGAGCAGCTAAGACCTTCTCATGTGGAAATAAAAATGCTATTCACTTTCTTGGCTGTTCAACAGGCTTACTTATTGCTGTAATACCATGATCAAACACCAGAAAGTACAGATGATTTGCCTGATTCTAAATGTAATGGTTGAGTTTGGTTTAATTTGGTTTACAGGCTGCTCCAACCGCAGATAATTATCAGGTTACTGCCCAACATGCTGGGGCTGAAACAGAAGCAGACACAGCATAATTGTAAGCCACCCAGTCATCAGACAGTGAGACGCGCGGCATATAAATTTAATAAATACATAATAAATAAAGGCAGGACTACTCAGCTTGCAAGATGGCCAAAAGATGAAGAAAAGTTATTTTCCCTCTACTGTACAAAATTCCTGGTCCTGCTCTTTTGCCCTTCACAATAAGCTGTTGCTGCAATCCACTGAAACCCTTGGGTTTAAATATATAAAATAAACAGAAGAGCCATGAGAAATGGAACATAATTGTGCCAAACATGTTGCACGCAGACTGGGCAATAATAATTCTGCATAGCCCATGCATAGTTGAATTGTAAGTGGCAATTAATATACGCTGTTTTCTGAGTGATTTGAGGCAAACTGATTGAAAGGAACAGACTTAAGATCAGCATTTTACAAAACTCTGTGTCCGCAGTTCTACTGTGCCTGCCACTAACAGGAGAATTGCAGCCAAAAAGCTGACAGGGGCAGTAAAAATGTCTGTGTTTAGCAGAGAAAGGTGACCTTTTTCTCCACTGAGCTTCCCTGATGGACAACTAAAGGATTGTGAAATATCAGCCACCAGTATGTCAACTGTCCTTTCTGCCTTTTCCCTATTTAAACATGTTGGCTTTTTCAGCAGAGCATTCCAGACTCAAAACAGCAAGTTTAAAATATCTCCACTGTTAGGTGAACAAATCTTTGGTGTCAAATGCACTGAAAACATTGTCATTATGGGAGTGTAGACCAGCTTTCCATGCCTCAAGACCTTCCCCCACCACACCTGGAAGGCACCAGCTTAGCAAACGCTGTCAAAACACAGCGCCACCCGCCACCCGCCACTCCTTGGCAGCCACCGCAGTAATATTCACAGAGCTTCTCTACAGCTGTGTCCAACAGAAAGGCGGACACCCCTGTAGCTGGGGGTCGCATGATTGACATCTCATGTGAAACAGGCATGTCAAAAAGTTTTAATTCCTACATTGTTTAAACAATGCTGGGATTCATGGGCAGCGGGCTGATACATTCTTGTCCGTTCCTAAAAGGCACTGAAAGGACAAAACCTCAAACAATCCTAGTTTCACTTCAAACAGTCAAACAGAGCCATCTTTCTGCAGCAGCTGTTTGACACAGATGCACGTAGGATTAGAGATCCTATCAATTCATCATGTTAAATGCATCAAGTCTTTTCAGCAGTTGCATTTTTACATATTCTGCGTAATATGATAGAAATGAGTATACGTTTATTATTCTTTTTTCAGAAATAAATTATTTTCTTTCCTCCCTCCCTTCTTTCCTTCCACATCTCAATTTCCCAGTCCAGAGAGCAAGACTTCCAAGGGCTTGTTGAGCTCAAAATGGAATATATGGGGTGGGATACACAACTCCTCCCACATTATATCTTCACAACAATCCTGTGAGGTAGGCTAAGCTGCAGGGGAATAACTGGGCCTGGGTTATACATGAGCTCCTCAGTTGAATTAAATTTGGGTTTTGGCTTCTCCAGACTGTAACATAGGATCTAGCAGAACATTGCATCTGAGCTTTATTTTATATTTATATGAACTGCAAAGGACATGGATGTGATGCAGCAATGGGAATAGGAGAGGAATTGCAGCCATTATATATATTTTTCAGGTCCGTTGGAGTATATTCAAAATAGATATATTAAGTCTGGAGAAGGTTTAACAGTCCTGTTTTGAGTATTATTTCACTTTTTTAAAAAGCACTGTCAAAAATTGATTACTTTCAGCTGAATGTTAATAGCATGAACAGTGTTTTAATAGTGGAGGGAATTCTGAGGGGAACAGCTGCAAAAATGAAGCTGCTCACAAGCTGTGGGGGCACAATCAGCTCACAAAACACACAGCGTCCACCCCACTCTAATGCTTATATCACCCTTTGATAATATGGAGAAAACAACTTTAAAAATCTGTCTCGCCTTGTGGTTCCAGTCTGCCACTGGTGTAATTTACTGGAGCAAACACTTCCATTCTTGCATCCATAATCCACAGGGAGTATCTTTTTTCTAGATTAAAAGCAATATGAGTTTCATTACTGATGCTAAATGAATAGAAGGCTTTACCCACTGACTTTGGCTGGATGCTCTGGGAAATTTACCGGATGAGCTCCTTTTGAACACTTCAAGTTGACAGCAGTAGAAACTTTTAACCATAATCCAAGTATGTGGTTTTAGCATGTGACTTTCCCAAAATTGTCTGCAACTCATTTCAACCCCCTGGGTGTCTTTGTGTTTTCTAGTGGTTGGATATTTCCATTCAGTGAGGCTATCATTGCTTTTGGCAAAGGAGGAGAAGATGATTTCCAGGAGGTGGAGCAGTGGAGAGAAGTTTATGAGACTTATGGAACAGTGATAAAGCAAGGATCCTGAACAGAAAAACCATACCGGAGATATGGTCATATGTTCTGCATCTGCTATCACATCTGCATGGCCCAGGATTTAGTTGCAGAACTGTATCATCCTCCATCAATACACCCACCCTCCAATACTGTATTCTACCCATGCATCAGGAATTCACTTTCCTTTGCTTAGTGCCATGCAATTAATTTATGCTGGAATCACTTTTATGAAGAAGTAAAGTACATCACTCAAGTATTTTGTCTGTTGAGTAATATACAATTACTATGGCTTGCAAATTTTGATGAGGCAATTTGATTGGATTGAATAACCCCATCAAAGATAAACTTCCATACAATTTATGCAAGTTCAGAGGCCAAAGTTCATACTGCTGTAGAGCCTCAACATCTTTCTTCCAATACCCATTTTGTGCTCATATTTAGCAAGGAGATTGTCACTGAAATGGTCAGGTCAAGGCCACAAGTTAAGGAGATATAATTTTCCCTTATGGGGGCCTTGCATGTAGCATGAGAGCACTGGAGCATTAGAAGATAAAAATGGTTGGGCACTGCAGACCAATGCTTTGTCGCTCTAGATAAAAGATAGAGGTGGTAGAGTAACAGAAGGAGGGTGCAAGAGAAGGGGGAAAGAGCACATTCATTAGTTTGTTGCTTGGTGAATGGGTATTTTACTGTATAGCTGGCCATGCTTACAATAGGAGACCCTTTTAAGAAGAGTGCCCATTATAAGCTCACAAGATTCCAAATACTGTATTCTCATCAACCCAAAAGAATTGGGAGTCCCTCCAATAACATCACACATATGGTGGATTGTCACTAAAAGTTCAAGGTTTGCACATTAAATATTACCAGTCATAACTTTACTGGAAGCCTATGAAGAATTCCAAAGACAAAAGTCAATTGTAAGCTATTCTCAGACCCAAGCATTGGAAAGAAGTACCTTGAGCAGAAATCCTAAATCCAAGATAAAATCCTGTTCACATGGGGACCGTCACTGGAAGAGGTTTACAGAAGGTTGTCTCAATGTATCTCCACACCTATTGTCTGGAATCTGTGAAAACAGCTGGAGCCAAGTAAAAGCATTATGAAACCAAATCAAGCAACTTCATGAGCAATGAAGTTCAAGGTTCATCTGTACAGTCAAACATTTATGAGTCTGGAATTAAATTCAATGGTTAGTTTGAATGCCAGAGTGATTTGTTTCCCTTTATGACATGTGTGATCAGGAATGACTTGCCACAAAGTCCCTTGAACTATCATAGGATATCTGTGAGGTGGGAAAACAAAGTCAACACAAGTGACCATGACTGCATGATTGAAACCCTGCCCCCTTTTTACATGCCACAAACATAAAAATGGGGTGGATCTTTGATCATGAGGTTGCAGCCACCATTTTGACTTTTATCCCTCCCAAGAATTCCTCTGCTTGGACATGAATGAGAAAGATGGAGAGACTGTCAGAATTAGCAAGCTGATCTTAAAGTCAACGAGAGCCCATTCCCTCTTTCTTTTGTGTGTGCACATACCCACCTGGTATCTTTTCATGTCTAACAATAAATACAAACTGGGCAGTCAGAAATGGAGAATAAACAAAGGATTAGAGAATAAAATAAGGATTCCAAAGAAGGATTTAATTATACAGTCACCCTAGCTGGGTGACCACTTTTTTATTTGATGGGATTTCCATTTTTTTGTTGCTTACACAATTGACATGTATAATCTTTATATATTTTTTCCTCTTCTGTGTTTTGTTTCAACCCACAGTGCCCCATCTACCCTTGGGTAAGACCAAGATATATTTGGGTTCCTATTCATCTCGGATTCCCACCCTTCATATTTTCGTCTTTCCACAGCCACAACCATTTGTATATCTGAGTGCACATCTTTTGATTCCGTTTCTTTAGCCTACTGTTTATTATAACACCCTCAGATCACATCATGAATGGAATTCCATATCATGTGACCTGAATTCTGCTCATCCACGGAATGTTTAATTATTTCTCCCCATACTGCAGTTTCCTCACCCTTAAAATCAAATTCATTAGAATACCCGCTGCTCAATGTAATTTCACAGAGAAAGAAAATGTAATTTCTGCTATGGTTCATTACCTCATATTGGCATAATTGTATATAAAATGGGCATTAAGCTGTGTGTTTGTGGTAGACTCTCCCAAAAGATGCTTGGCCCTGAATCATTTTATACAATGAAACCATGCTGACTTCACCAATGGTTGAACAATCAATAAACATCACTAATGCTTCATAGATAGTGAAGTACTGTGTGAGATGAAATTCTCAGCAATAAAGTCATCAAGTATTAATTGAAAGAGTCCTTTTGTTCTTGATGATAGATCTTCAACAATACAGATAATAAATGGCTTATCCAATGAGCAACAACTGACAGATTCTGAAAGAGTTTGCTTGTTTGTTTGCTAACTGTAGCATTTTTGAGATAACCTCAAGGAATGGCTTGGTGATCACAAGGAAATTGAACTCCCTTGGAGTACCTTGAACTCCTATTCCTAGGTGTCAAAAGCTGATTTAGGAAACCATCGTTCATCTTCATGTCACATTGTGGTCATTGCAACAGTTGAGAGAATCTCAGAAGTTACCTTCTTCAATGTCACACTAAATTAGTTGCAAAAGCAAACAGCCAAGTCTTCACATCTCTCCTTGGCCACAGCAAGAATTAAATCAGACATTAACTTGATCTGACTTTCCATACTATCAAGGTAACTTCTATGGCAGAAAATTGTCAA
This sequence comes from Acrochordus granulatus, assembly GCA_032468055.1. Taxonomy (NCBI): domain Eukaryota; kingdom Metazoa; phylum Chordata; class Lepidosauria; order Squamata; family Acrochordidae; genus Acrochordus; species Acrochordus granulatus. The sequence continues at coordinate 56,529 of JANHZU010005300.1, read as the reverse complement.
TAGCTAAAATACAAATTTTATTCATAAAATATAAGCCCTGTTGATGATGTCCTTTATATTTAGGCAGAATGATATTGTTCTGTAAATATATTTTAGCAATAATAACATTAATAATTGTAATGGTAATATTTATGTATTTGCAAAGCTTGTAAGTCACTTTGATTAAACCAACCCTGACTAGCATACAAGTCCCCATTTTTCCAAATTCAGATTAAAAATAAAATTTAATGGAACGCTATAAATAACAATCATAGAACAAATGCATAGATCTAAATACCATACTTGGTGGACCAAAAATTAAAGCATAATCATTGATAAAATTCTGGTATTCCAGAGTGAAGGGAACATAACCAGAAAGATACACTTCCATAATCTCTGCAGATGGCAGTCCCTAGAGAAGGAATTATCAGAGGGGTGGATGACACTAAGGGAAGGAAGAAAAAAGTTGCCTGTGTAGACCAATTAACTAAATAGGTGTTATAAAGAGTCAGAGGTGAGCAACACTGGGAATTATAGTTCAGCAACAGCTTGAAGGCCACCTTACCTCACTATTTTCAATATATATGAGAATGTTGCTCAACAATCAGTAAAGCTAACCCACTGTCACCACATACTACATATGGCTTTTTAAAATATTCCAACACAGTAAATCAAGAAAAATCAGTTAAGAGCCAAAAAGAAGCTCTGAATGTGCAAAAGCACAAAACAATCATATTAAGGCAGTTTCAAGCATGTGATCATATCCTGCCTAGCTCACTCCCAATTTAAGCAACTGCTTAGAAATGACTATATATGACTGCTAAAAGTCTCCGTTTCTTCTGAAATGGTATAAATACCCCAAGTTGTTGCTTATCCACATCTTTTAGTGGCCATCTTTTTTTACATGCAAAATACATACATGAGCAAAAAAATGAAATAAAATTATTGGATTCTGCTGTTTCAAGAAACAATGGAGAAGCTCAGAAGCCAAAAAGAGAGATTTAAAATTTTTCTTGCCTACTTTTCAGTTTTAGGCATGTAGAATTTATTGCCATGAGATTGATCAAGTGGTTGCCCTAAATTTTCCTTTGTTTTGCTTTGTACATCAGCTAACTTTATTGTATGAAAAAAATTGTGATGTGTTTTGACAATACCATGTGAGTCTCATCATGGGACTAATTTAAAATATAGAAAAATATGGCAACAATTAAGTTGCAAGTAAAAAGTGTGTTTTTTTATTGGTCCTGTTATAACCAGGCTAATCCAAATATGAAACAGAGGGATTATTGCCCATGAGGAAGAGACCAGACCTGAATTATGGGAACAATATGGGCTAATTAAATAGTTGCGGGATCACTAATGCCCTTTAGGTGGCCAGTCACAAGCATGAAAAATGAGGAATGTTGAGAAGCAAACCAAGCAGATGGACTG
>JANHZU010005300.1:16677-41216 GCA_032468055.1 Acrochordus granulatus | reverse complement strand
ATGAAGTTTGATTAACTTTACTGTATATTTATTAGGTTCTGGTAATGATCTTAATAATAGTTCCTTGATTAAATCATCAGGAATATTCACGTTATTTTGTTTTAGTGTACTCTGAAACATGTTCCATTAAACTTCCATTCCCTGATAATTTAAGATTAATGAGTTTTTTAATATTAAAATATTAGTGCTCATTCCTAAACATGCATATCTCTGTTTTAGCTTGTTCCAGATCTTCTCTCCTTAGCACAGTTTTGAATCAACTAACAGTAAGTCAAATTCAACCTCAGAATTATTTCAAATTTCAGTAATGTGTCCTTTTTCATCCAAGCATCTCCTAGAATGCTGAGAGGTTCAACTTTTCAAATAATGCTCCCATCTTTGTGCTCTAGATATTGTATTCTTTCCCACTTCCACACATTAGAGTCTTTTCCCCAGTCCAAATGCTGCTGCTATTTTAAAACTTCATGCTATCTTTGAAGGCATGAAAAAACTTCTCAACTTTTTCAAGTTTCCTAATGAGTATCCTCAGTTTGTGGATTTTTGGTACAGGTTCAGCCGATTGCCTGAGCAAGCGCCTGGAAATACATTGGGATGTTTTTCTCACTGGGATGTTCAGAGTTTAGTTTTGACTTCCTGCTGAGGCCCATAACCCTTTAGTTGGAAAATAACTTGGGTAGTACAGCCCACTCCCAGTTAGTCTCTATACCCAGATCAAAGCAAACCTATGTGCCAGTTAGTTCAGCTTCCAAAACCTACAGCTTGAAATTTATTAAACATCAAAAAATACCTGATAGAAAAATGGAATAAAAAACAGACAAAAACAGAGAGAGGGAGGGAGGGACAGGGAGAGAGAGAGAGAGAGATGAACAACTGGCAAGAATTTACATTATCTATGTTTATATCAAAAGGTACAGAATTATCCAGAGCCATTGGAAACAATACTTGGATATTATAGTTTAGTACTGTATAGCAAATTAGCATGGATAATCCTCAAAGGATTCTTAACCCTTTTTCTACATGAAAGCAGCAAGATAGAGATAGAAAGTAAGACACCAAGTGATTCATCTCTGAAACAATTCACTAGTTTGAATTGTTCTGATATATGGATTGTGGAATATTCTACCTCCCCATTGAAGACAAGACACCAGGATACCAGGGCACCCTCTCTTTGTTATCAACACTTACTCCAAAGTCTCATCTTCCTTCCTTCCTTCCTTCCTTCCTTCCTTCCTTCTCACTGTACAAAGTAGATACAGTAAGGGAAAAGGCTCAGCAGCCTACAGGAACTGCTGGCCAATTTCATACGGATGGTAGCAGTGAAGATAACAGCCCAGTGGTGCAAAACAGCTGATGAAGATCTGTGCTGTGTGAAAATACCTCACATGTTCACACTGCTCCTTTGCCAGAACATGCCAGCAACCATTTTTGGAGGGCAGAAATAGATTATGTTGCTCTATATTCACCTTTCTCCCATTACACATGAGACCTCTAGGTGCATTTTCCTGCTGTGGTATTTAACTTCTCTTCCCCCATCCCAATGTCCCCTCAGGCACTCCTATGCATTTTGGCTGGTGCATTTTATCCCATGACAGCTAATGGAATAAAGTGCAGCAATTCATTGGCTACTTTGCGAGGCAGGAATACACGTGTAACTGAGTCAACAGTTTCTCATGTCGTCTACTTGTACAGAAACACTATCATAGCACAAAGTCTAAGCCTAGCACCTAATAGGTACAAGGTTGCTGGTTTGAAACCTGGCAGAATTTCTTTTAATTGTGTTTTTTCGTTCCCTGAACTAACTTCTTTTCCCTGATAGTTCCAAGGTGACCATTTCATCTATTTTTAAGGCATAACTTGGAAAACAACAAAACCATGTACCGCTTGATATATTTACAGTACTAAATCATATAAACTACTTTTCTTGTTGGGAAGTCTGACTCTTCATGACCTAACCACTACTTCCTCTTTCTATTCTTTGACTACAATCACATTTCACAGGACTACTAGGTACCATGTGGTCTTTGATGGTCAATAATGTTATTGAGATTCTACGTGGGATATTCTGCAAGGGATGTCACTGTCTGATTCTAGTTTGGGTCAAAGCCAAGAATGTCATCTAGAAAGCACAAACCACAGATTTCTACTTTGGCAGTAACACTAAACAGATAAGGAAGACAAGAAACAAGGAAGTCGGGTTGGGAGAAGTAGTGTATGAAGGTTCATCCTCTGAAAAATAATGAATTTTATATATGGAATATATATTGAATATTTTAAGGAGGAAGAAAATCAGGAAAGGATAGGATTTTAAAACCTTATTGGTGGTGGTTTGCTGCCATTTCCTATTAGCAAATTTCAATGCTTTGGAAGCCAGAACAAAACAGCTGCTTGCCTAATGCAATTTTGGAAAATCTGACGCTGTTGATTAGAAGGAAGTTCTGTTTCTCCTCTCTCTCATATATACTCATACACACACACATGGATACGGATGTGTATGTATTTGCATTTTTTGTGGTCTGCTTTATCTGAAATATTTTCCCCATTGGCCCAGAATGAGTTTTTAAATACATCCTTACATTAAATTAATGATAGAAACCCAGGCATATGAAAATGAGTCCACAAATTAACAGGAACAAACAATTTCATCTGAATATCAGGGAGGGGGAAGAGTCATTACCTGCCCTTTCCTTATTGTAGAGTACCGTAAGCCATTTTGGGCAAATCCTCTGAGATTCGAGGGATACTTATAAAAACAAGAAGCATTTGGAATAATTTCATTACAGAGAACATTTCAGACATGCCATTTTTCTTCTTGAGAGAGTTCAAGGTTGCTCCTTTGGAACATTTGTGTGCATTTTATACACAAAAAAATTAAGTCCCAGCAAAGGGAAAGTACATTTATGCAAAAGCAATTCATCAACCACTCCTGTGCTCAGAATTCACTGAGGTAATTTAGATTCTTTAATGGTGGGGTACTTTAGCATTGGTATGCAAATACATGTTTTCTCCACAATATTACTCCTTATCTTCTCTGTCAACTGGCACCTATTTCCTGATTTGTTTAAAATGTTCCCTCTCACTTTCCCTTACCTATAAAATAATTCTCTGTTAGCAAATACCTAATGTAAACATGCTGCAAATATTCTGTTCTACATATTTTCATTTGATGAAAGATTTCTTGTTACCCTAAGGGCAATGAAAAGACTAGCTTAAGTTTGGTCCAAGCATTGCTCTGGTTTCCATAACATTCAATATGTACCAGTAATTTTAAAAGGCCTTTTAAACCCACTATTTGCCCTTAGCATTTTAAGTCCTGGCCTTGACCTCACTGATGTGGGACATAAACTACAGCTCTTCTGTAATTTACAATTGACAACATGGATTAAATTTGTTGTTTCTGCTAATGCAACAGAACAAGTTGAAGGAGATTGCGAAAGTGGCCTCCCCCTGAAATACGAGGCTTGTCAAGTATAAATTTACAAAAGTTATTCAGACTGAGCTCACAAGACACAAATAAATGGATGAAGAAGCCATTTTTGACAGACTGAGGGAGGCTGGAGACTTAAACCTGAACGCTGTAAATCCCCATGTCACAAAATGCCACTTCAGAATGAAAGACATATCTATTCTTGAGGAATATAAATGGTGAGATGAAAGCAAACTTCCAGTATGCAACACATTTTGGGAAAGTACAGCCCTACTTGTTTCTAGAATAAATCTAGTGAGTTCTTCATGCCTTGCTTTCTCCCAGGTTCAGATATAAAAAAATTAATCGGTCAAGAACAACAGGATTTAGGAGGCTTTTACACATCCCATTGGTTGTTTCGTTCTTACAGAGCAGCAAAATATCAAAGTGAATAATCCTGTACCTCATGTCAAACATAATCATGCCATTCTGTGTATCACCTGGCTCAAAATGGATCAGATCTGTCCAGTCTATCAATTGTCAATATACTGTAATAACCCTGAAAGTTCTGAATTGTGTGGTAGGATAAACAATAAATAAATGTGAAAACCATTGAAACTGTAAAATATCCATGGCATACTAAATGGCATGGTCTCACACAGTTCATGCCTCATAAACAGCGCATAGGATGTATTGTGGCAGAGGAAATTGGCCTCAAACTTGGGTGAAAGGTGTGAAAAATTCAGGAAGGTGACAGTCACCTTTTGGTCTGTTTCAACATTCCTTCTCTCTTTCACCATTGTCTCTATCTTTCATTCCCTCTTTTTCCATGCTCTTGACCTTGTCAAAACCTACCACTGAATGAGCATCTTCCAAAACCCAAAACATTTTTCAATTTAAGCTGCTTTTTGTGATGAAAAAACAGTATTACTGCAATGGTAGCTGGCATATCTATTCTGGTTTGGCTTCTACAGGTCTTTATTTTAAGCATGTGAAGATGATTTGGCTGCTTAAAATTGCTAGAATGCTAATATTCTTTTTAGCTCTCCAGTTCCTGTGAGTAATCCAGTCAAGAAACTAAAGGGAAAAGCCCTGCTCTCAATTTTTGCATGGAATTGCCGTTAGTTTTTGCATGGGTAACCAAAAGTAGAAATACCAACAGTAATAGTAATAATATCATTAATTAAATTACCTTGAGGCTACCTTGATTCATTGGAATCTTAATAAGAATCGTAAATTACCAGCATAATATCATTACATTAAAATTTTGGTATTACAATATTGAAAATGGGGTCACGAATGAAGAAGATCCTTTGGGACTTTCAAATTTATAAACCTTTAGCCCATAATAAGCCAGAAATGACTGTAGTTATAAAGAAGCCAACATAGGTAATTGAAATTGCAATAACTGAAAATAAAAGGGTCAGTGTGAAAGAACTGGGAAAATTTGAGAGAGGTAAGCCTTCAAAAAGATACTTAATGAAAGTAAACAAAAGAAATTTATAGGGGTGCCAGTCGTAGTTAATGCTATACCAAAAGATCTGGAAAACCAGTTAGATGTAATAGGAACAGACAGAATCTCAACTCATCAATTATAAAAAGTTGCATCTCTTGGAACAGTGCATTCAGTACAGCAATATTCAAAATCCGTGTCTGACAGTTAAAAATACCAAATCCAGTCAGATCTATCTTGTGGATTATCTGTAAATAGCAGTAACAAGCTGCACTGGTTGTCACTTTGCTTCCAGGTGCAATTCAAGGTGTGGGTCATGACTTATAAAGCCCTGCATGGCGTGGGTCCAGGTTGCTCGAGGAACTGTCTCTCCCCAGTGTGTTTAGCCTGCCTCACCTGTGCATGCTACGGATCCCATTAACCAGGGAATTTCAGCTGATGAAGTCCAGAAGAAGAGCCTTTTCTGCTGTGGCACCTGCCCCATGGCACATCATACTAGCTGAGGTGAGATCAGCTTCCATCCTTTTGGCCTTCTGTAAAGGCCTAAAAACATAGCTCTGTGGGGTGGTCTGCTGTACAGGTAGCCACGTAGCATGTGGCCAGTAGACTGATGACCCCACTTCCAGATTAGTCTCCCACATCTTGTTTCTCCCTCTTACCTTTTTAAAATTAAATTTAAATTAAAAGAATAATTTTTATTATTCTTATCATATTTATTGGACATGTATCTTTTCTTATGTTTTTATTGTAAGCTGCCCAGAATCACTTATAGTAAGATGGGTGGCAAATAAGTTTGATAAATAAATATTGTTCTTCCAATAAAAATATGGCTTGAAAGTGCTTTTCACTTGGCAATTTAAATGAACCTATGATCTGACTGGCTGGCATTAATTATTATGCGTTGACAGTAGAGTTATCTTATGTCCAATGTTTCCCTGACAAGCCTGATTTTTTTAGACTGATCATCCCATCAAGCTGGGAATCTAAAAAGAATGAAAACCGTTTTTCTTTCTTTAAGGACTGCTTGTTCTTAAAAAAGTTGGAAAACCCTCTGAACAGTGCTGCTCCTCCACCCTTCTTCCTATTTCTATGTTTGAGTCTTTTCCTACCACCTTTGTCTTTGGCCTCTGGGTTCATACTTCCTCCTCCTCCCATGTACCTATTCTTCTCTGTTTTCCCTTTCCACTCATTTTTCCCTCTCTTTGCCTGCCCACTTTCCTGCCACTCTCCCCTCCCTCCCTCTGGCTCCCTGGTTATCCTCCCCACCCCACCCACAGGATCCATCCACTCTCTCCCTTGTTGATCCCTGATAAATGTGTGTAATTCTGTGTAGGAGTGTGCAGGTACATATGCAAGAAACCCAGTTCAAATTCCACCAGAAGAGGAGCCATGTTAGCCTGAGTGGGCAAAAAATCAGGAGTTGATAGCAGTTTGACTAACACATTTTATTCAGAGCTTTCATGAATTGCAGAAGACTTCATCGGAGCTCTTGAGTGACTTTGGGCCAGTCAAACATACTATGAACATACTTTACAGGGTCCATGTAAGCTGCTTTTTGCTCTCAAAGAAAAAGATGGGAAATAAAAACTAAATGCTGGGCTTTGCTCAATATGTTAACTAGAGCAATCATTTCTGCAGTGTCCTCTTTTTAGAAAGTTCATCAACATGTGAAGAAGTTAGAAAGAAGCAACGGCACAATCAGAAAATATTTGCTCCTTAAGGCAAAGAGTCAGATGTAGCAATGTCCCCAAAGAAAATGGTCTTGGGATTTTCACAGGAGTTTAGTAGGAAGAAGTAGGTGCAACTGGTACTTTCAGCATCTGAGGAAATGCTTCACTTTGCCTAATTGTGGGAAGAACATTTGGGCTATCATGGTTCACACTGGAACAATGCTTTCTCTTCTGCCAAATGTTACATGAAATTGGCAGAAGGGGCCAGAAATAGCTGCATAAAATGGAGTATTCTTATGGGGGATTTTGACCTGTGTGGAACCAGGATGAGTTTAACAGAGGAGACAAGGAAGGTCATTTTATGACCTACTTTATGTTGCAACATTCTGCTCCATTTACAGTCGCACATGAGGAGGAAATTATATATCCCCTGATTTGAAAAGAAATCTGTGATTAAAGGACACAAGAAAATTTAAAACAAAATCTATGTTTGAAATGCTGCAGCCAGTGTTCTCAATTTGGACCCATTTCAAGCTCTTCATTCAGAAGTGTAATAGAATTAAAAACAGAGAAACAGACAGACAAAGCCCAATACCCTAATTTCTTCAGAGCAATGCAAATTTGTCACTGCATACCTTGACTTTCTTTGGTGTCTATGATTATGGCATAGCATAACTATGATTATGGCATTTTTGTGTATACAGAGAGAAGAACAGATGTTCTTTGCCACATAATCCAGCATGGATTTCTTTGTATAGGATTTACGGCCACTTCAAGGATGATGTAGTATCTGGTTGCCTATTGACAAGATGCAATAAGGCATGATATCTAGGAATTCTGGAGGTGCAAGCTAGTATGTATGTGGATGTGAGAGGAAAAAAAATGAGAGCAAAAGCATGAGAGTTAAAATGAGCACACTGTATCCTTCAGAACATGTTTGCAATATTTTCTGTTTATTTCTGATGATAAAATCACAAAGAATATAACCTGGCTTTGAACTCAGAAAGGAAAGATTGCCCATTGAGTACAATCCCTGTTCCTTTGTTTCCACTATAAACCAACCAAAATACTGTATCTATGTGCATTGACACACAGACATTCACTATCCACCTACAGCTTTTTAGAGACAGGCTGAGTTTTGGGGAATAAATTAAGAAAATCAAGGTGTTCTGGTTGTATGGCTCATATATCAAGAGTAAACAAGAGACTGAAGAGAGATGTAGTTGATCGACAAATATCAAAGGAATTAAATACAGGCAAGGTTTTATTTTGAATGAAGCATCCTGAATAACAAATAGGCTAGTAGGATATTTCACAGTTTGGAATCCTAAAATAGGAAGCCTTCTGCTCAGAACTGGGATAGGTTTCCTGATAAATTGCAATAAAAATAATAATTGCATAGGAAAAGGCATAAAAGGAGAAAGATGACAATTGTTTGGGCTCTTCCATACCACCACTCCTTCTAATATTTATTTTTTTCAAAATTAGATCAAAGACAGTGAAGGATTATCTTTCAAACAACTGATTTTGAAAATCTAAGAGCAAAGCAGACAATTCCCCTTAACTTAATTCTAAACAAAATGTAAATACAATAAATTCCTTACATATTCTTACACAGCCCCATAACCTTATTCATGGATTATGCATGTGTCTGGCCACATGGAAAAACACCTAGTGAGAAGGAACTGCAAAAGCTTCAGGACACCTTTCCACATGAAAGACCTGGAGCGTGGGGGCCAAGTGTTAAGGGGAGGCAGGACATCATGCAAATGGAAACAAGCCATTGAAAAGGAAACACACAAAAAAGAAATATATCAGTTTCAGATGCTCCACTAAAAACTGTGTTCAGAGAGTTGCGCTATAACTAGGGAAAGCCCAGCTTCCAGTTTATGATAAAGCTCACTGTGTGATTTTGGACCGGTCATGCTCAATCTAACCTTCTGTTAGGCCTCTTGTAAGGATAAACTGAGGACATGGGAGTGGTAATCATGGTGGTGGTAGTGATAGTAGAACCAACTTGAAACACAGGGAAAAGACAATGTATGCATATAATAAAATAAATCTATTTTGACTGATAAAGCAAGTAGCCCATTCTTGTATTGCCAGTGGTGCAGGTATGTGTGCTAGATAACTTAGCTCTTGTTACAGAATGATCCTGTCCAGGCTATTTAGCTTCCTCAAAAATGTAGGGGAGGTAATTTATCTGATCCCAACCTCCTACTACAGGTAAAACCCTCAGTACCAGGAATGTTAACTCGAGGAGAGGCTGGAGAAATGATGTCAGGGTGATGGCATATTTTTATGTGCTATAAGGAGGATATGAATTGTGGCAACCTGTTAAAGTAAGTGATAATGGAAAGTGGGTAAATTACACATAACCTACAGGCATTCATGCCCAGGATTTTGTAATGGTAAGATGCAGTTAGAACAGGAATGGTTTGCCTTTTAGGCACTTTTGGATGAAGAACTCAGTAAATATGGATGAAAATTTGGCCGTTCCTTCCATCTCCCTGAAAACTATCCTATTTTAATCCTTTCTCAATTGTTCCTAAACAGCTGTCATTTCTTCACTGCAGCAGCAGGAGTGTGCATGAGAGAAAAATGGAGAAAAAGTAATATATGTGAATGAATGAATCTCTTTCCCTCTCTCTCCAGAAAGGCCTTGCTGAATTAGATCATTTTTTTTACTGAAACTTTCAGAACAGAGCTAAAAATAAGGCAGTCTTAATAAATAAACCATAGGAAGCTTAATCTATCTTTCCTTTCATGTTTGCATAGTAGAACTGTAATGCGTTTATGAAGTAGTTTGAACATCTAAAATGGATGATGATGACAATAATGAAGATAAGACTATTATAAGAACCACAAACATTACAATCTTAGTCATAATAATAGGAAAGCAGTATTTACGTGAGCCTTAATTAGTTCTCCCTGGAAGTGGAAACTGTGACTGGTCTATGCCAGCGTGATAAAGAGAAATGCAAGAAAATACAGAGCACAACATGCCTTTCCAGGGGCAGCCAAAGGTTATCATCATGAACACATCCAGTGCAAATAGAGAAGAAGCAACTCCCCTCTTTAATTTACCTTTCTACACCACTGCATCCTAGGCTAGATGCTACAAAAGGCTTGCACGGAGATTCATTCAGCAGACACAAAGCACTTCCCATTATTAATGGATGGAGAAGGCCTCTATGTAATCAAAGGGCACAGCTGCAGTGATGTACAGCCAGTGACAAAGCGAGAGATCGCTCTTTCTCCTTGCTACAAGCTTCCCCACTAGCAGCAAAAAACTTCCTGTGCTATATATCTGCAAGATAAATAGCCCTTGGTATGAATATACCTAGAGATTACAGGCTTGAAAAGCATTGTTATAATCCACCTCATACAATCATTCTCAAAGTGACTTGGCTGCATTTTTCACCATTTCCTAGCAATTCTTGCTGCTTGTAAATAGAAGGAACTGCCGGAAACAGATTTAAAAGCTGCAGAGACCAGCGCACTCTGAACCCCATATGTCTGCAAAGCAAGAGATGTCCTGACCAACTCTTCAGTGTGTACAGACAAAAGTCAACACACATCTGCAAAAGGGATCTGTGAAATATAGAGGATGCATTGAGGCATCTAAAAATATTTACCGAATCTCCCTTTAACACATATATGAGGCTTGGAACACAAGATCAGCATTTCAGCACCCCATTAACAGAGTGTTAAAACAAATTGGCTTAAATGGGTGTTGTGGAATACTAGTGATAGCTGTATTGGATTTATGCAGCATTATTTGATTTTAAGGATTTAAATTTAAATAAATTTAAGTCTCTAAGAGAGGAAAGTGGCAAGGAACACAAAACTGGTAGAAATACAATTTGTATATTTTGTTAATGCTGGATATAGGATGTGTGTGTGAGTGTGTGTGTGTGTGCATGCATGAGCATCTTCCATTAAAATCTTCATAAAATATTCCTTGAAAAAGAACAAAAACTATAAAAAAGCATATTTCATTAGCTTAACGGTCAGGATGTTCACTCAACTCTGCACAGGTGCACATGGTCACAGATTGGAAGTTATGCAATTCATCATCTCTGGATGAACTTGGTTTGAGAAACAAATATCACTGAAGGAGACAAAGGTCGATATATATGCAGATTATAAACAACAGTGAGAACAACAATAAAAATCATGTCATTATTACTCTTTTTTAAGATTTGAGAAACATACTGTAAATTTTGCTCCTTTTTCTCATAAAAAATATTTCATTTATATTGGTGGAGTCCTTCGGCAGAACGTCCAGCCCCACAGCATCCTCATCTCTCGTTAATGTGTGGTGAATCTGGCAGGGACTGAGATGGGGGTCTCAGCCAGTTTTCGCATCGCTTGAATGAAACTACGCTGGTGACCAGTCGCTCAGATTTTCTGAACACAGGTCTAGTGCTCTTCTGGAAAAATGCTGTACCAATGTCCAAAAACTGCCCCACTGACAGGTTGGTGGGGAAGAGGAGGCGTGCAGAGAGGTTGTTCATACGTTGGACACAGGTATAGCACTCTTCCAAAAACCATTAGACTTCCGTTCAGAATATAGGTCATAGGCATGGTGGAAGGACTGCAAAAGGAGCTTATGGGACACTCTTTTACTTCACCTTTTACTTCTTGGCTGTGCCTGTGTCCTCTCACTTGGAGAAACAGAATTCTTGATCCATTTTACTCCAAAGCAGTAAATGCCACAAGGGAATGGCAGTATACAGCCACAAAATAGCCGCGAAGAGAGGTACGCAAAGAATTATACCAAAAGAGACGAAGTGAAGCTGCTGTCAGAGTAACAAAAACAGGAGAAAGTACAGCCACATGAAACCATCATTGGCATCAGTAGCAGAGAATCTGTAATGCTTTAATTTGGAACAAACGCAGAGCCATCTCTCTTTCCCTGTTTAAATCCTGTGTGGTAGAAGAATGCCATGTTCTCTAGACACATCTCCTGCAGCTAAAGCCAAAATGGCCGTGAAAGATAGGTGGGCATCTTCACAAGACAGCAAGTGACAAAACATGAATCACAGTGTTGTGACCACAAGCTTCATCCCTTATGTACTTGTGTGCAATGTCATGATGCCCATTTCATCATTTTGGTGTTGTTGTAGTGATCCTAATGTGAAGGCGGTGACTGGAGGGAAAGGGATGCCATAGCGGCCTGAAGTGGCCAATGGATACTAGACAGTCCTAATCCTTTCTGCATCCTCAACCACCAACTAGTGGAAAAAGAGGGAAAATGTGATTTTAAGGCCAGAACAGCTAAAAATAAATACTGACTGTTGCTGGGGGATGGGGATAGGATGAAAGTGACATCATGAGAATATCCTGTATAATTTAAGGCATTTTCATGCTGCATTTTGCAGGATGTGAGGAAGAGGCCTTTGTGGCTCAGCATCCAATGTTGCAGACTGTAAGAACTTACTAAAATCACATTTGTCAACATTAGAATGTGATTTTTGGGGGGGGAAGCAAAGTGATTTTAAAATTCAAATGATGCTGAACTACAACTTCTGGCAGCCCCAGCCAAAAGACTGGGGGCTTTTTTAAAAAAGCCTAAAATTTTATTAAATTTTAATATTCTAAATATTAAAATTTAGAAAACTAAGTTGTCCACCCAATTATAATACATTATTTAGTTATGATCAGAATACATCATTCTGAAGAAAGTAGCATGTATGTAATAATGACAGCTTTCAATCCATTTGAGGAGTGATTAATCTGACATGTGATTGAAAAACAACAAACCCGACATATAGACTGATAAGAAATTAGAACGAGGGACACTGTAATATAGGTACTGGCATGTTTGATGCAGGTAGCACTAGACTAGAAAGCACCGATTCAGCATTGCAGAAAGGGCCACAGTAGTTCCCACAACTTTTATGGAAAACAAACCAACTCATCATGGGAGGAAGAAACATTCTGGCACTATGATTTTGTTTGCAATAGAAGAAACAAAAGAACACTGTATGGTGGTGAGAGAGGAAATGGTGGTGAAAGAGGAAGAAAGCCCTCAAAAAAGCCATCTTGTGCCAGTGAATCAGGTGGGTATTGTGAAGGTTGCTCTGCTTTCACAGAAAATAAGAAAGATAGAAATGTAAAAATGAGCAAAAACGCTTGATTAAGTTATAGTTCCTTCAGGGAGAAAGAATCTGATCTTGCTTTTTCCCTGATGCACTTAACTTGGAGAAGAGGTAGCTGAGAGGCAATGTGACAACTATCTTCAAATATTTGAATAGCTGTCCTATTAGATGATAAAGCAAAATCATTTTCTATTGCACTGAGGGGAAGGTTGTAGGATCCAAATTATAGATTTCATGCATCATCTGGGTGTTTCATTCAAGGGCCTTTGAGATCCCTTTCCAGCTAGATGATTTACTGATTTAACACACTGCCACTTCCCAAATGCTATTTCTTTGTGTGTAACTGTAAATGATTTTCTGTACTTCGGGGGAATAAATAGTATGTTTTTGCTGCATATTCCATTATGTTCTGTCTATAGCAATGGGCTTGATGTAGGCTTTTCCCCACTTGCAGTTTAAATTGGTACCAGTATGCCTTGGCAACCCAGAATTAAACCAGGACAATTTGTCCCATTAATCCTTAAAACTCCACTCCAAAAAAGAAGCCAACAAGTTCACTCCTGCTTACTCTGGGGACATCATGTCATCACCTATACCTTCCCTGTGGCCTTGGAAGTCATGGTTTTTAATTGCAGCCTGCAGAAGAAAATAGCAAATAGCCCAGGCTGCCCTGGGCAAATTGCATTTGCTGATTTATTCATCCGCCTCACCCCCAGATATTCTCATACTCCTGAACTGGTGATGATGAACCGCCCGTGGTAACAAAGGTTTCCTTCAGAGGGAGAGGGACAGAAACTCTCCAAGCAAGAAGGGAAACATACGGATGGCCCTCAGGACTCCTGCCTCTGCATCAATTTCTCTGCATTTCTTTGAGAGTCAGCAAACAGGTGCCAGGCAAAATTGAATGAAAGAGGTCCTATGTCCTACTTGTGGACTTCGGTACTGCTCCATTGGCGGAGTTCAGCTGCTCCCTGACCTAGGTCCATATGTGAAATGATGGAGGGTCATTTGTTTTTTTACCTTTGACCACAAAATGCCTTGAATGCTCATTCCAGTCCTGGTTGGGCAAGAATTTGGTCATTTCTCCCTGAATTTAGTCAGGAGCTGCTTCACTTCATACATTTTCTTAAAGGGAAGTTCTTCCTGTAACTGTTTTTTTTATTCCGTGCTTCTCTTCTGTTCTTTTTCCCATCATCTTCTAGTGAATGGAGCAGAAGTAATTTTCATTGATAAGCTGATAGCTTCAAGGGGAAGAAGACATGTGAAATAGCTTGGGGAAAAATGGCTGCAATTATAGATGGTCTGCAATTTCTGTCATGTTCATTCACAAGGTGCTTTCTCTGGAGCTGGGTCAATCAAGACCCTATGACCTGCCTCACATGAAGCACTCGTGTGGGCCTCCAGGATATATGAATGGGATTTACATCTCCTCCAGGCTTTCACTTACAAAAAAAAATCAGTCATGAAAACATCTGATGTTGAAGAATGGAATATTTGTGCTGGGCTTTGAACGAAAGAATTCAAAAAGGCTCCCCTTCATTTCTGATTTTACACATTTCACTTTTTCATTCATAGATCTAGGTTTATCAAATAAATAACTATTTAACACTGATGCAAAGCAGTGTCATGTAAATGAAGTGTTCAGTAGGGTACCTTTAACCTAACAACTTGAAGGTTTTCAATGCAGCAATACTTTTAATATTCCACTGACATAAGAGATGGGTTCATTTTTCCACCTCAAAATAATTGTCAAACAATTCAATACAAAATGTCAGTGCTTATTCAAATTTAAGCTATAATATTATAAATTAAGCCTATTATATCATCATTATTGTGTTATTATTATTACTATCAGAATTGTGATCTTAAAAAAATAAAATGTTATTTTAGAAAATATCTTTTGGTCAGGGGAAAAAGAATCTATTCTGAAGTAATTGTACACTACAATCGTAGCTAAAAGTCTAGAATAAAACTGTTGGATCCCTAACACTCTAAAGAATTTCTTATCAAGTTTGCTCAAGAATTCCTTCACCTCTTTCTTTTTTATAAAACCCAGATGATATTTAACATTTATTATAATACTAAGTTTTACTTACAAGTACCCGTCATTTAGCTATCACAACCAGAACTAGCAATATGGCTGTTAACTGAAGCGGTTGCTAAGTGAAACTGCAATTATGTTTACAATCTTACTTACTATGCTTACTTCAGCTTTCTTTGCTTTACAGAGTTGCAAAGATTGTAAATGTGACGATTGGTTCTAAAGTGACTTTTGCATCATCATAAGTGTGAACAGTTGTTAAACGAAGCAGTCACTAAATGAGCACTGCCTCTATGCTTAAATCCTATTAATAAAAAACAGAAGGAAATTTTCCTTTCTTTCTGATAGAATTAGGACAGTTGTGAGGAACCATATTGCAACCCAATCCATGCTCCCTTGTAGGGTTGTGATGCTGCATCCCACATCTCACAGATTGCCCACCATTGAATCATTATCACTTTTTCTATACTTAAGACCTGGAACAAAATTTCAATTATTTTACTGTTCACTGTAAAGTTTTAGTAAAAATAATGCAGCAACTTTAGGCCCAAGCATAACTGTAAATGGGAATGGTAATACACATATACAGATTTAATAGGGATACAGTATCTTTTCTTGATCAGATAGAAATGTTCAGATTTTGGCATCCAAGGATTTTATACAACTCCCTAGGATTGGAAGCACCATGTAGCATTATGTCTAAAAGTAAATGACATCATTTTTATTTATTTTTAACTTCACAAATAAAGATGTTTAAAATCAATGCTGCTCCAGGAGAAAAATACATTAATCTTAAAATTCCTCCTATAAAAGTAGTCATAATCTAAAATGCAATGCATTTAAAATGATTTGAGATATTATTTGCCTTAATAAACAGGGGATTAGTTTGGAATAAAGATGTTAACTTGGAAAAGACCATAATGTTTGGAAAGATTGAAGGCAAAAGAAGAAGGGGTTGGCAGAGGATGAGATGGTTAAATAGCATCATCAATGCAATTAATATGAATTTGAGAAAAATCCGGGAGACAGTGGAGGACAGGGAGGTCTGGCATGCTGCAGTCCATGAGGTCATGAAGAGTCAGATACAACTTAGTGACTGAACAACAAAAGATGCTAACAATGCACTAAGCAAGAAAATGATATGATGCCTAATATAAAGATTTTACATACTGTACAATTCATACATCTTTATTATTAATCTTGGCTAAGTAAATATTTTCCTGTCAGTGAGGCACTACCTTGATGCGGTTGTGGGGCTTATGTGCTCCAAAGAAGATGAGAGCTATGCCAGAGATTCAACTGTACTGGACAGATCTCATCATAGGAGCAAGACAGAGAGTATCTCTCTCCCATAGAAAATATGGTGAGACATAATTTACAGAAAACCAAACTTGCTCAGTCTTCGCCAGGTCAACAAGGACTACACTAGATGTTGGAGTTCTTGGACATCTGGTGAGAAATGTGCTACAGGACTCTACTGGAGAAGGAAATGGCAACCCATACCAGTTCCTTTGCCAAGAAAACCCATGGACAGTAACAAACAGCTAAAAGATATGATGCTGGAAGATGAGCCCCTCACATTGGAAGGTGTCCAATATGCTATTGGAAGAGCAGAGGACAATGACAAGTAGCTCCAGAAAGAATGAAGGATGCTCAGCTGTGGATGTGTCTGGAGGTAAAAGGAAAGTCCAATTCTGTAAAGAACAATATTGCATAGAACAATATTGCATGGAATGTAAGATCCATGAATGAAGGTAAGCCGGATGTGGTCAACCATGAGATGGCAAGATTGAACATGGACATCTTGGGAATCAGTGAACTAAAAATGGATAGGAATGGGTGAATTTAATTCAGATAACCACTATATCTACTACTGAAAACAAGAATCTCTTAGGAGAGATGGAGTAGCCATCTTAGTCAATAAAAGAGTGAGAAAAACTGTCGTGGGGTACAATCTCAAAAACAATAGAATGATCTCAGTTCGAATCCAAGACAAACTATTCAGCATCACAGTAATCCAAGTCTCTGCCCAACAATTGATGCCAAAGAGGCTGAAGTTGACTAGTTCTATGAAGGCCTACAACACCTTTTAGAACTCATACCAAAAAAGGACATCCTTTTTCATCATAGGAGTTTAGAATGCTAAAGTAGGAAGTCAAAAGATTACCGGAATAACAAGTAAATTTGGCCTTGGAGTAAAAAAATGAAGCAGGGCAAAGGCTAACAGAATTTGTCAAGTGAATACGCTGATCATAACAAATACACTTTTCCAACAACCCAAGAGGTGACTCTTCAGATGGACATCATCAGATGGTCAACACCAAAATTAGATTCATTATATTCACTGAGCATTTCATAAATCATCCAACAACAGTATATAAATAAGGAAAACTGAGGCCTTGGAAGAGGAGGTGTGCAATCAAGAATTTTACCTGTTCTGCCAAAGAGAGAAGAGAGAGAATGGAAAGTAAGCACGACAAAGAAAATTCATTGTTTGGTAGAATAAGAGATAAAATTCAGGTGACATTTTCACAGTGAAAGAGCCTAAAGTAGGGAATAATGCCAATCAGAAATGTATTTGGAAGACTTCATATTATTACATAATATTACACAAAAATAATTAGTTCTAATTCTTTTAACAATAAATTATAACACTTGTCCATATTCTAATATTTTTATGCTATTTAGAAATACTATGGGAGGACCCACTGTTATTGCTTATTGAAGCTCTAGGTAGAAGTTGGTCATGTTTTTCCATGTAATTCTACAATTCAAAAGATCTAAAATTAGCTTGAAATATTGACTGATCCAATAGAGTTATGGAGGTTTTCAGTGAAACCATTGCAAGAGGTTCATTCCATCTTCTGAAGACTTTTTCTCAAACCTCTGTTACCTAGTTATTAGTCACTCAGATATGGCAGGAACCTGAGGGTGGGCCCTTCTCATGGTGGGCAGATTTAATGGTTGAAATTATTCCCACCTACCAACTTCAATGTTCACCAGTGCTCATTGGATTTTTGGTAGCCCTGGTCTTCAGCTGCTGCTATTAAATGCCAAATAAGTATGGAATAAATCCATTCTTATCCAAGATTTAATTCCAGACAAGTTAATTGATCTGATGGGCTCAGGGTGGGATAACCTCTCAGAAATGTGTCTACTAAGATTTCACATTTGGCATAAGCTACAAGTCCTAGAAGAGTCATAGTTATCATCCAGAAAGCTTTGATGGGTTTTAGAGATACTTTGTCACAGATAACTATGTATGGGATCTTAGATTGAAATTGGACTCCAGGAAGCATTAAGGTTGTGAGTGTACTTGCTTCCATGCTATACAGTGACATCCCTGCCTGAGCTTTTGGATTCTGTTGCCAGGTTGGCAGTTGATTCCCAAGGCTGATAATTTTCAGGATTTTAATTTGCTTCTATGCAGTGTTGGATGGAGCCACTGAAGAGTTTGTGGCATCATGACAACTATAGACAAGTCCCAAATTATTTAGGGCCCAATGCATGCTGGAAGTCACACATTTGATTTTTTTTATCTTGAGGCAGGTTTCCACTTGGAATTGGCAGTGACAAGGCCCTGAATCAGACTGTAAACTCACTTTATACATTAATCCCAGGGAGTTTCTTGGTTCTCCATATAAGTTTGAGATATGAAATGTTAGAACAAACACTTAGAGAGATGGTCTTCCTCGATATCTCACAGACTTCTGACATCACTGACCACAGTATTCTTCTGGACCAGTTGCAAGGATGGGAGTAGAAAAAAGGTAGTTCTCCTCCTTTGGTTCTCTTCCTCTCTTTACAACCAATTCCAATGTTGTTAGGAGGGAGAAGTCCATATTCCATGGGCTTTACCTCAGGGGCTCAAACCTTTCACTTCTACTATGTAACATCTGTATGAGTACACTGATGATAGTGGTACATCTCAACCCATGATTGACCAAGAGATGCTGTCAAGATCTTGTCCCAGTGCCTGGATTATTGAGGTGTGGTTGGGGATGAACAGGTTCAAGCTCAATCCTAACAAGACTGAATTATGGTGGATGCTTGGTCTTACCAGTTCAGAGATTTTCCAACCTTGGTCCTGAATGGTTGCACTGCCCTGCTCAGAATTAGTGTGCAATCTGGAGGTCTTTCTGGTCTCTTAGCTCCTATTCAAGTAACAGATTATAGCTGTGACTGGGAAGGCTTTTGCACAAGTTCAACTTATGTGCCAGTTGTCATTGTGTGCCATTCCTGGATTGAGAGATCTTCCTGACAATCATTCATGCCCAGATTACTTTGCTGGTAGATTAGTACAATATTCAAGGCTGCTCTTGAAGAAAATGCAGCAGCATGACTGCTGATGGGTTAGCCTCACTATATCCATCTTATACCCATGCTCTGTGAGCTGCACTGTTTGCCAGGTAGGTTCTAGCTGCAGTTCAGGATACTAGTAATCATCTATAAAGGGCTTACCTATCTGAGGGACCCATCCTGTGTGCTCCACAGGATTGTCTTGCTTTGGGTCCCCAGTGATTAAGCAAGGGGATCTAATAAAACCCAAGGAACAAGCCTTCTCTATTGGTATATCTGCCTTTGGAAACATGTATCTCTCTGAATCTTTCTCATTTTCAAAAAAAGTTTTTTTAAAAAAATGTTTCCCCAGACCTTGGTTTGGATGCCTCAAGTGGGCCCCTTTTAGTTGGGGGAGTGGGGGTAGATGTGGAATATGATCTCTCAGATGACTGCTGTTTTATATAATGTTTCTTTTAACTTGCAAAGCCACCCAAAATTGCTTTGGAACTAGGCAGTCTAGACTTTTGAGGGCCAAACAGATAAAGAAACAATCTATTCTGTAAGGAAAGGGAAATGACCTCCATGTAGCAGATAATCAAAGATAATAGCTATAGTATTTCCCACCCAGGCAAGGTTTTAAATGAGCCTCCATAGTGGTTAATGGAGTATATTCAAAAGACTCATTGGTGTGAAGGGGCCCTTTTTTAATGGAAATCACTATAGCACAGGAAAGAGAATGTCTCTGTACCAATATTGTGATCCCCTCTAAAAAAAATCCATCTTCTACATACTGCAATCTGATGGCTGTTTGGAAGCATCATGGGTCCATATGTATGCATGTTATGCATGAACAGCAAGTATGTGAACAGGGAGTAATGCATACAACACAAAAAAAGAGAATAGAGACTGAGTCATGAAGTGTGTGCCTGAGTGCATTTGCCTATACTGAAATTAGTGCCATTTCTAGGCTTAAACAATTTAGCAGGTGCCTAGGGTGCCAAAATTTAGGGGCTCCAAAATGGAAAAGACTTCTATAATACAATATATGAATATAAAATCTGATAATCTCTACTCCATAGCTTTAGAACTTTTTCTTTCAACAGTTTTCAAAGACACTTACCCACCAAATAGATCAAGTGGTAGTAAGCAGCGTACCAATGAGATATTGAAAGTCACATAAAAGAAATTAGTTCAACAGCTATGGACCCAGGAACTGATAATATTCCCAAAGCAAGAGAAAGGGCTGATAGGAAGTTACTGAGTTAGCAAGTCATGTGTTTATCAGCTTATCAAAAAACATGTAAAAGCAGAACGGCGTACTCTGTATGTCATGTGTCTGCTTGAAGGTTAAATATAATTTTGCAAAATTGTTGACAATGATGGGTGCTGATGTAATTAAAATTAAATAGGATGAAAATGTCCAAGAAAAGAAAAAAATTGCCTGGAGATGAAAATTGTTAAGTATAAAGCTCAAAAACTCAAAAAAGGGGGGGCATCATTTTGAAATTGCTAATAAAATTAGAAAATGAGCCAGATCTAGGCTGCCGACATTTATTTATTATTTTTCACATTTTTGAACTGCCCGTCTCCCTCCAAAATATCTAGATAGGGCCCTAGAATGTCTCTGATCACTTTGGCTCCCACAAGGCTCTCTGGAATCATTTTAGCATCCCAATCCTGCTTTAGAAGTATACTATCTCTGTAATAATGGGATTATCTATTTATTTATTAAATTTATATGCCACCAAAATCTGGAGATAATTCCTTAGATCGGGAGTTGAAATCTCCCTGATGGGGAAGCCAGATTCTCAGTTGCCCCTGTGGCTTAGCTCTGGTATGATTTGCACTCAATATTTCTGTCTCCAAAGCATCTCCATGTATCAAAGAGAAGAGAGGTCACATGCTGAAGAGAATCACAGTGATATGTCTGAAGAAAATCTTTCTGCACGCAATATTTCCTCAGATAAATATATTGCAATCTTTTACTGTGCCAAGATGGAATAATAAGAACCATATCAATCCAGATATCCTCCTTTTGAAAGGTTTGAGGTTTTTACATCCTCTGAAAACACATAGCTCTGATTCTCCCACTACCTAACAGAAGTGTGCATATTAAATACACTGGGTTGAGGTAGGCTACTGGGTTTCAAAGAGTAAAGGAGAGAACTCCAACAAATATGATTTAGTTTCCTTTTCTAAGGTCATCTTCAATAGCAAGTGAAGGAGAAGAAAGAACACTGCGTGCATCATGTTTTCATCTGAACAACCTGAAATATAAAAATACAAACTTATAATAAAGGCACTGCTGCTTTACTACTCTGTAATTGCATAATGCCTAGAGAAAGTCTCTCTTGTTTCATCTCCTGATGCAGAGTAGAGACTGTTCCTCGTACCTTTTAATATGCAGGGTTTGTTACAGGAGCAGCTCAATTCATATTTCCACAGCTTTGATGGTAAGTGAACAGCAGTCGCAATATTAATCAGCAGTACCCTGTCAGTGAACTCTGAAGCTAATATGATGTAGTTATGATTTTACCATCAATCAGACCTGAACAGGAT
The DNA here is from genome assembly GCA_032468055.1 of Acrochordus granulatus. NCBI lineage: Eukaryota > Metazoa > Chordata > Lepidosauria > Squamata > Acrochordidae > Acrochordus > Acrochordus granulatus. Next base: position 19,702 of record JANHZU010005300.1, on the reverse strand, counting down.
CTGGAAAATCCTTGTAGTGCAGTCTCCCTCAAAAAATCTGATTGTGCAAAAGCTTCATCTGTTTCCAGCATTTCTCTTTGGTCTGTCAGAGGGCTTTTTAGTCTACAACATAGGCTTTTATTATTAGCCTTATTGCATTAGCTTATTGGAGAACACAAGGGGGTAGAAAGCCAACATTTCCAAGTTCCCCACATTTGCTTGCAAAAGGCAGCCTATTCAACATTTCCTTATTGTTTCAAATACAAATAATCCTTCTCAAAGCACACAGCTGTAATAAGCTTTTAAACTACTGATTGCAGCATATCACAATGGCTACCCGAACTACTTTGCAGAAAACCACAACAAGAAGTAGCAAATTGACATAGTGTAGAAACTATGGGTCGGGTTCTTCTGCACTAATGAAATGCTTGCAGGGATAGAATTGGCAGAAATATAGAACTGCTGTAATATAAATATAACTATAAAGTGAAATAAAATATTGCAACAAGCTTTTCTGCACTGAAATTATAATCACGTTGTTCTCATATATAATTATTAATATAATACAAGGAATCCCAGGAAGGAACATTGTGATTAAAATTGTATAAAATTGTTCTTGAAATTATTATTAAAAACAGAAAAGCATCAGCAAATCCCATAAATGTTTGTATTGCTTTTTTATTTACTCTAGAGCAAATGGTACTAGAAATATTGGTAAGACTAGAAAAGAAGCATATGAACTAAAGTAAATTAAAAATGCTTTGTGGCAGATAAAGATATTTTTTATGAAGTTTAGTGGCTGGTATAGAATTTAATTCAAGATTTTAAGTTGCATTCTGACGTGCAGAGCTGAACTTTCACATGTGTGCCATATTTCTAAATGATGAATAAGGAAGAGACAAGAATCATAGGACTGCAGTCAACATCTTAAGAAGGAGGTCATAAAGCTTTCATTATGAATCTCCTACAAGACACTTGTGCTGGTTTATGATAGTAATAAAAAATTGATTGAAGGAAAAAATTGATTGCTTTTGCATATACAGAAATCTGATCTCTGTGCTTTCACATATTTGGTTGCAATGTCTTAAATATATAGAGGAAGAACTCCATGCACTGCAGAATCTTTCCAGGTCTCAGTGCCCATTTCTGAACATGGATTGTACATTGTGGTTTTAAGACGAATGACATGAGAATAAATAGGAAAATCCTGCTAAATGATCACTTCCATTTCCATTATAGACTTAGCACCAACTATTTGTGTCACAAATGACTAGCATAGTTGGTTCCAGGATGGCTTAGGTTAATTATCCTCAATTGATCCAGGAGGTTAATTATCCCCAAATCAATCAACTACTCCCTCTGTCTCCTTGCCTCATTTCATATCCAACATGACTTTGTAATATTTGATGGTAACAGCAGTTGCCATACCAACAGCAGTAATATGTTCGATGCACTACTACAACTTCCTAGGTTTATTCAACTCCCTGTTACTTGTGCATGGAGGAGAAAAGCAAAAATGAAGAGAAAAAATGTTTAAGTTTATGAAGGAAGGAAGAATGATTGAGAAAATTTAAGCAGTTTAATCAGTCCAACATAATTTAGATCAGCTTTCTTTAACATATTCCATCTAGAATTATTGGGCTTCAATTCCCATGCACCCTAGATAGCATACTTAGACAGATATCTTAGACAGACCTTAGGAGATTGGAGAAGTGAGACTAGCTGTACAGGAATAAAAGTATAACATATCTGGAGGCACCAGGTTGGAAGGTTCTGATCAAATGCTTATCCATGGTTAAGGAAAACTATCCATAACAGAACACATAACATTTTACATTAAGGAAAATATTGAGCTTAGTTCTCCTTTATCATCCCCTTTTACCATTTCAATTTTCTCAACCTTCCTTCCTTCTTTCCTTCCTAAACTTAAACATTTTTCTCATTTTAGAGGGACAGACAGTGGTTGCTTTTATTCTTTAGTACCCTGTAGGGGCAATGCAGAAGATCTTTGTTATTTTGAGAAGTTTAGTGATATATTTTGATTTCTCTTTCATATTAAGAAAAGTGTAGAAGTTCATTGCTCATTCTGAGCGAGCCTGCCTGGGTTTTTTTACTCTTGTTTACTGAATAAAGGAGAAGGGAGGGAAGGAATCTTCACATAGCTTCAAAGTTTTTCTCCCTGTGAAAGTCTCAGACTTTCTGTTCCCATCCCAGAATCATGTGCCACCTAGTCAAGGTCAGACAATAAAAGGCTCCTAACCATAGCAGAGCCATGAAGTCACAGTGCCAGGTTTTGATAAAAGCCTTGGGGGGGTGGTTGTTCGTTGGGAGTTTCTGCACAAAACCTAGCTCTGACTACTAGCACTGGGTACCTTAAACCTAGCACTCGGTGGAAACTGGCCATCCTTGGGGTATCTCTGCTGTCATTATTAAGGAGCTCCTGGCAGCTTGTACAAGATTTGGGTAGCATTTTGCTTGGTATGTATGCGTTTTATGTTATGCTTTCAAATCTTTTTGCTTGAGCTAATAACAGAGCTTAAAATCCCTTTATTCATTAGAGTGCGCATTTCTCTAACTCCAAAAGATACAATTTCTCAGTCACCTGATCACTGCCCTTACATCTGGCATACCTCTTTATTTGTTACCTATTTTTTCTCCTGTACATTCCATTCTTCCTCTGGAAGCAAAATCCAGATGTTTTCCAACCATATATCACAACTCTGGACAATATTAATTAGGAAAAGAAGGGCTGTGAGCAAACTGTCTTATTCCAAGTTCAAACATTAGTCATCCAATCCAATATTGTCCACTGATTTGTTGTTGTTCAGTCACAAAGTCGTGTCCGACTCTTTGTAACGCCATGGACTGCACTACACCAGGCCTCCCTATCCTGCACTGCCTCCTGGAGTCTTCCCAAGCCCACGACCATCACATTGACTGTGCTGTCTATTCATCTCATCCTCTGCTGTCCCTTTTCCTCTTCCCTTCAATCCTTCCCAGCATCACAGTCTTTTCTAATGAGTCCTCCCTGCGCATTATGTGGCCA
>JANHZU010005300.1:0-14298 GCA_032468055.1 Acrochordus granulatus | reverse complement strand
AGGGAGGCCTGGCGTAATGTAGTCCATGGGGTCGCGAAGAGTCGGACACGACTGCGCGACTGAACAACAACAACTTCATCCCTACCCCTATCCTTCTACCCCAAAAAAATGCACTTTGGGTTTCTATTTCTCAAGCTGAGTTTTTCTCCTGAGTGCCTGGAGTCAATATCTTTTAAAATGTAGGGGGAATTCGGCCTCAGTTTTGTACAATGGCGTCACAAAGGCAAGACTGGCCCAAGGCATTCAGCTGCCTGGAGCAAAGGGAGAAATGGCATCCCATTCTATTCCAGATGAAGAAGCAAACCTAGTACAGATTAGGTTTTCTGCCCTGGGACCAACAGACTGAATTCTCCACTACAGGACACAGGCTGGGGGTGGCAGGGACGAGTAGGTGGTATAGAGGGGGAAGGCTAGATCATCTTTGGCAACCCCTTGCTACCACCTCTTGCCATCTGAGGAAAATGACTCATAGGTCTGGTCTTCAGTAAAAGGATTTGGAAAACTCTCCTTGTTTGTCCAGTGGACCTGGAGGAACTAGACTCTCCTCCTACCCACACACACACCCACAGGAAGATGTATCATGACCCTGTTAGCCATATGTTTGGCAAGTATAAGAGGATGACTTTCACATAAGGCTCCACCCTGTAAAGTGATGGCCAGCATAGTGGGCAGAGACAGCTACCTGAGATATACCTAAGATACACTAGAGATATTTGGAGAAATTCCTGGGTTGGTCAAGAGCTCTTCTCAGATGGGGGAACACTACCTAGGAGTCAAAAGAGCAGGTCTCTCTTAAAGACTGTGGAATGCACAGCCACCAGAAGATGGGAGCATGGCGGCTGGAGCTGATGTGTGCACCTCCATGCCCTCCTTAAATGGCCAAGTCTTTTTATTTAAATGACTCTGTTAAGAACAAAATATCAAGAGTGAAAAGTCTGAATAACAAAACTATGTGGTGTATTACGTTCCATGTTTCTTGACAAATGGAAAGAGCTGTCAAGAAGGAAAGTGGTTCAGACTGACGTAGATCAGAGGCCCTTTTCTGACAGTTTTCCTGACTAAAATCTTATGCCAGATTAAATGTTACAGCTATTTCATCCCCACCAAAATCATCTGTTTCGGATTGACTTCTATTTAGCATCTTTTAGAGCTAAGGAAAAAATTGAGTACGAACAATGCATACGATAGCTGTCCTTTCCTCGCTGCTTCCCTCAGTCTAGTCTAATTCTGAGACCCCTGGAGCAATCCGTATCTGGGTTTAAATGTAGAACACAAACAGATACGCACTCAGAAATTCCCTATGGATAAGATGTGGTCCACAAAGTGATTTTAAGTGCCTAACATTACTACATCTCAGGCCCATTCAACCACCTTGGCAAGGTGAGGACAGCGGCATTAAGAGTACTCTGGGAAGATCTGCTAAGGTAAGGGGTGCGGAATATTTCCCTTGTTCTAGAGTGTGCCGTAAAAGCAAATGAGTCGCTCTGATAGACAGATCAGTGAAAAGGGATTGACTCACAAAAGGAAGGCGAGGGCTCTAGTGAAACAGCTTTTACTGCAGTTTTCCCCAGCCTACACTTTTCCAAAGCTGAAAATTACGGAACCGGTGCCCAACACATCTGGAGAGCATCAGAGTGGGAAGGCTGCTTTCCTGCATCAGTGTGGTCTCATTTGGAATTCAGATTCTGTCGCGATGTCTACTGTACACATCTCTTGACAATATGTCAAAATAAAAGTCGAAGAGGGTCTCCTTGGGCTTCTTAAAAGCACCCTCATTCTCTAAAGATAACAACCATGGTCTGATTTACAAACATACCTCTTCGGCTCCCTGTTACATATCAGGGAAAAGAACAAGCGGGCAGCCCTCCTTTTTCTTTAGACAAATAAACAAACCAGGGTATAATCTGAACTTGTAGCATAATTTTACCATGTAACCCCACGTGCCCTAGGAGGTCATTTGTATTTGCTTCGAAGTTGGGATCTGCTTGGCGTAACAGCCCCATCGATCATGTCAGCAGCCAACAACAGCTGGGCAGAGGTGATTTGTGAGTTACCCTGGCTTTTCCTTGCTAACAACGGAGTACTGCAAAGCATGATGGAACTGTCTGGGCAGAAAGAAAGCAATCTGAAATAGGTTGGGGCAGTCTAGCTCGAGGTAGTGGGAGAAACAAGCATCTGTAGTATGGGAATTAAGTAAACTGCCTGAGGTTCTGTAAGTGTTTGCCTGGGTCCCTCTCTAAATATTTGCTGTTGTTTTCCCAAGCAGATTTTTATTTTTTCCTCGAGTCTCCCTGGACTTAATTTATTTATTCTTCTCTTCCCTCGTTACTGCTCTCCCTGTGATACATTATCTTTTTCCTGATTGCTTTGACCGGTGTCTCCACTAGGATAGAAGGTGACCACAATCATGACATAAAAGTGGCAATGGGTGGGCAGCAGCAGAGGAATAAGGGAATGGGGGGAGTGTTATACTGTCTCCTGGTTTCAGCCAGCAGGGGTTGCAATGGGACACAGTGGCAGCTCCTCTTCTTAGGACTTTGCTTCACCTTTCAGCATTACTTAACGGGATGTTGCACACTGTGATCCATGAACTTCTATTTCTCAAGTGCAGCCAGTGGATAGGTGGAGTGATTTTGCTGAATTTGTCATGTCAGTTGAGTGCAGCGGCCATGATTAATTTTATCCTGCAGCAGTTTATAGAGCATATCTTCAATCCAGGAAAGATACTTACGATATTTAAGCATCTAACATTCCAATACTAAATACACTAATTTGAAAATAAACTCATCTAATTTCAGTAAAATTAACTTTCTTGGAGATGTATTTAAAATGAAGTGAAGTGTAACGAAACTCCTTGATTCATAATTTTGGGTTCTAGTGAATTGTTTTTTAATCAATGTTTCCTGTGAACTTCAATTTATTCAGTCTGTCGTGTTTAGAGAACAGACTAAACCAAAACTATTCACTAATTGGTGGAACTCCTCACCTTCACTGACCACAGTTGCTTGTGGCCTCATCTCTTACAGTACTTCCTGACATTTGTTGTCCCTCAGTTGGCCCACAAAAAAGGAGATCGGTGGCTGAAAACTAGTTCAGTGAAGCAAACCAGTGATAATGCAAATAGCAAGGGGTATACTCAGATTCAGAAAACTGACAATCGTGAAGAGGTCTAATGTATTTACAGATTGTGAGTCCATGTGGGCTCTGCTAAATGGAACTGAGTTCTGACATAAGCAGCCCCCAAAGAAAAGTAAAAATGGAAAATGCAAGAGCAGATTTAATTGGGTGGAGGTCTGCACTCTCCTAAGCCTTTAGTAACACCAAGGAACTTTCTTGATCTGTAAGGTTGTGCCATGAGTTGCTGTTACTATGGCATGAGGTAGGTAAAATAATTCAAGTGATAAAGAAATAGTGAATTGAAGGAATTTTGAGAAAACTGATATAAAGCATAATGCTTTAACTGAATTGTTTACTATAATGGTGAGATTTACCACAATTACAGTTTGTCATACGGTCAGCCAGATGTTTGGACTGGATTTGGCATTTTTTCCACCTATCAAGTCCTTCTCAAGGACTTGGGATAGGCAGATGTTGTTTGACGGTGTTAAAGGTATCACAGAACATAAGCTGTTCCAGGTAAAGATGCCTTTGCAATTGATTGAAGGTGATTTTGACTATTATTATGTTTGTGGTCACCCAGTCAGCTAAATGTTCAGACTGAATTTGACGTTTTTATCCAACTATTATATGAATGACTGGTCAATGTTTCTTTACTAACAAGGCAGAATGAGGATTAAGTCTTGGATCTACTGATTCTATGTACTAAATCTACATTTGTGTAAGGTAGAAAACTATCATCCTCATGTAGCAATTCTACACTACCAGGGTGCGGGGAATAGGATGGAGGGACAATGCCTTGGTTATGGTAAATGAACAAGAATTGTAACTGGGAACATCTTCAGTTATGAACATCCTTTAAAATACTGTACCACATTCTACTGATCCTTGTTTACTCATGAGAATATTTATTAGTGAGCCCTTTTATTTCCATGTCTGTTCCCTGAAGAAGGAATTTTGCAATTAGTAGCAGCAAAGAAAGATTTGTCTGAAAGGATAATTTAAAATGCATTCATCACAAATATATCTCTAACAATGATGGGGACAACAGCTAATGGAATAAAGCTCTCCTGGTACTGACTAACATTCTCATATAAAATATCCCCGATGTAGCTGAAAGAAATGTAGCTATGCTAGACAGCAGCTTATGCATATTTTTCCCCATTATTTGCCTTGTTTGCCTCATTACGGGGTGAACTCAGGAACCAAATTACTCACTGTAAACATGTACTCTACAAAACAAATCGGAAAACTGCTGAATCCTGCCAAAATATGCTTGACATATGTAGGACATCCATTTTAAATTATAGATATCAGTGAAAAAGAAGTCTTGCCTGTGTCTATTACTGAATGACCCCAACCATAAACTCCCTGATGACACAGAAGTATTCCTTTAAAAAAATCTTGCAATTCCTCTCATCTACTTTTCCTAGCACATCAAAATACTCAAATATTAAAATGAAAATGATTCATCTATATGTTTTAAGGCAAAGATCCAGGGTAGATATTCCTCTAGAAAATTAGACAAATTGGGCAGAAAAACTGACTTTGCATTGGTACAAAAACTCAGGATTTACCTTAGATTAAATTTGGTTGAATTTTGTATCAAGGATTATAGAATGTCCAGAGATTCGTTGTAACATTATTTTTGACACATTTCCTGGAAGTTAAGGGAGTGGTCATATTCAGTCAAACAATACAAATGCCCTGACACTCAACCGGACTCTGAATAATTCCCTGGAAAGAACCATGCATTTGGCTTGGCACCAGTCCAGACATGTTTTACCTTTGTCTTCTTCCTGAATGGTGTTCAGCTTCTCAGCCAAGCCTACAGCCACCTTACTGAGCAGAAAACCCAAGCAGGGTTCCAGCAGGTATTATGCTTCAGCTTCAAGCGGTCAATGAAGCACAGGCTGGAAGCCACATGCATAGGAGACACTGCTTCAGGAACGAGTCATTTTGGAATCTAGCTTGAGGTTAAATTAGGTCACCAGTCACCAGGCTGACTATCCCTGCCTCTATTGAGGAATATCTTGTTCAGTTCTGCAGCAATTACAACCCATGAAACAACCAGAACATGTGACAATGAGGTCCTTGAGGCACAGTAGAAGCGCCATCCTCCAAAGCAAGCACATGGTCAAGGAAATCAGGGAATTCCAATATGGCATCAGATCATGCATTTCATTTTCCCTTGTTGCCTTTTCAAAGCCCCAGTTCCTGTCCCTTCAATTGAGGTCACTTAGAAGGCAACTATTTCTCCCTCTCTGTCCTCTTAGACTTGACTTGACCCCTGCTGCAGGTTTGCTGTTCTGTTCAGCAGTCACAGCTCTCCCTAGGATTGGGGATTGTGGCTTGGAATCAGGGCCTGAGCTGATGCATCCATGGGAGGAACAGGGCTCTGGATTATGTCATCCTTCCATCTTGCAGGCTTGAGTCCTCACCATCAAGTATCTCATCCTCTGAGGAAGAAGCATCCAACACACCCTTACCATGACTAGTTAATAGTCTTGCCTGATAGTCTCTCAAAATATCTTTGGGATATTCTGATACTGAAACTGAGGTTAGTATTATTCTCAAGTAACAGCTGACAATCCATATGCGTGAGGGGTGGCTTTAAAATGGGCCTTTTTTGCTAGAGCTTCTGTGAAATTGAAGTTTTCTAGGATGAGTATTGCAGTGAATTTATTCTCTGCCCCATTTCCTTTCAGAATTCATGAATGTGGGCTGTCTGCCAGCAATTGGTGACTGGTAAAAGACACCTGGGTATGTGCCTTATATTCTTGTGCTGGCAGATTCCTCTGGAGCCTGTGGGCAGTCAGATGTTGAGGAACCATAACCTTTAATCAGTACAGTCAGTGATGAAAAGTGCCAGGAACTTTGGTTCAGTAACATCTGGTCAGCAGCAGGTTCTACACCACTTAAGGAATCTATGCCAAATTGTCATATAAACAAATGTTTTCTCTTCTATGGATAGTAGAAAAACTATTTCCAGCCCACACCTAAAAATAGTAACACTGTGTTTTGGAAAGGGATTTGTTCATTCTGAAATAATAGCGGTTTTGCTAGTAACAGCCATTACATTGTCCATGTTACTGGAATACACTGCTGCCATCACCTCAACTTTTCTTTATATCAGTTTTAAAAATGATACATTCATTTGATATCATTAGTTGCAGACTATTACAATGGGCAAAGAAAGTACACTAAGTGGTAAAAGGTAAAGGAGACCCTGCCAGTCGTGACCGACTCTAGGGTGCAGTGCTCATCCCCGTTTCCAAGCCGAAGAGCCAGTGTTCGTCCTGGGAAGGCTCCGTGGTCATGTGGCCAGCATGACTGGACACCTCGAGGAGACATTAAAACATTTGTGTAAGATAACCAGGCAAGTTTGTTTGCTAGTTCTATCCTGCCCCTGTCAGAGATTCTGAGTGGCTCACAAATGCATAAAATCTGATCCATCACAATCTATCATACTCAATAACAGTCAATTTAAAAATCTTTAAATCAGCAAAAAAACTGGGCATAAAATCAGCATTAACTCCAATACATAACACACTGAACTCTAATAGTTCACTGGAAAAATACTGTCTTAATTATCTTCCTAAATGTTAATAGAGACAGGCCATCCTGATTTGGGGGGCCATCATAGCCAGTGAAAAGACATGCTTATGGACTTCTATCTGCTAGCATCTTACAGGGGTATATTTACAGGGAGACTACAGCATACCTTCTCATATTACATGTTGAAGATGGGGAGTCTCAACGCATAGAAAATGGTCCTGCAATAATAAGGGCTTGAGCAATAGAAGAGCCAGTTTGGTTAGCGGTAATGCACCAGGCTAGAGACTGGAAGATCATGTGTTCTAGTCTTGCCTTAGGTATGAAGCCAGTTAGATGGTCTTGGGCCAGCCCCTCTCTCTCAGCCCTGGAAAGGAAACAGTCGAAAACCATGTTCATAAGTCTTGCCAAGAAAACTGCTGTTTTGTTTTTGTATGTTGTTGAAAATTAATAAACATTTAAATTTAAAAAAAGCTGTATAGGTCATTACCAGAATTTTGAACTCTACCTGGAACCTTCTTGGCTTTATTTATCTAGAAACAGCCGTCATCCACCCACAAAACTGGTGCACCAGCTGAAGTGGGCAAAGCTTCTTCTGGTTATTTCTTCCATCTGTTGTGAAGAGCAGAAGAATCCTCAAATTACAGAACTGCTTCTTTGGGGAAGTGTTATCACATCCAAATCTCAGAGGATCATTGCAATGTTATGCAAAGTTTTTCAGAGAGGACTATGCCCATCCACTATAAAACTATACCCAGTTTTGGTAATATATGCTTGGTCCATATGTTGCTGCTTAAGTCATGAAAAAATACAGAGTTATTACAAAGAGACTTGGTATTAGTAACAGCAACCTGAACTGAAGGTTCCCCATAACCCAGTGCTCATGACCCAGGGAAAAAGCAGTTGAGCTTGAAGCAGAATTGCCGATTCTCTTTCCCTTGGAAAGGCCAGCCCAATGTCTCCCATCATGTCTTCTTTCACCAATCATTGTGGTGATCCTAGATCAGTTCTCCTCTCCCCTGCCTATCAACTCAAACATTCTGGAGCATCCTGGGACAATAGCCTCTGAACTTCCCCACACATCCACCCATGCTGGGGCATATGGTCCAGTTTTCTAGCTGATGGCTGCCTCTGCTGTATCTACTAAGCCTCCAAGGCCCCCCTCCCAAATAATTCCAAAAAACCTACACTCCGACTTCCAGCTAGGTACTTCTTCCATTAATGCCCAGCTGATTCAAGATGCTCCCCATTCTTCATGGGACCCTTTTCCCTCTTCCTCTCCCTGCTTTCCAGATGGTTAAAAAAACTCTCCCCCTCCCATCCACTCAGTCTAGGTAGTAAATATTATGTCAATGGTCCAACCTAAACAATGGCAAACCTTATAGCAGATCCGATCATCCCATTCTACTATTCTCCTTGCAATGATAGAAATGCAGCAGTGGCAAAGCCATGGCTCTCCAGCCTGCATTGTACTGTACTGGCTATCCTCTATTCTCCTCTTACTGCAGAGTCCCATCACAAAATGCTTCTGGGTGCCATTCAGTGTTAATGTGCCATAGTAGGGACAACACTGCATTCAGTGTTAATGTGCCATAGTAGGGACAATGGCTTTTTCAATATTACTATTATGGCTACTAAACTATTACTACTGTATAATCAGCATACCAAGTTCTGTTAAATAATTGGCTTTTGCCATCTCTTTAAATGCTATGAGTAAAAGTATGCAAGTTAGGGAATGAAAAATTAAACCTACATTTTGCATAGAGTTGCACTTGGAGTCCATCAGCATGGGTGTTGACTTTATCCTGTTCTTTTGACCCTTTCACCTAAAACAGAAAGGGGAAATGGAGTTATACAATGGCAAACATGTGTTGGCAGGTGCCAACCCATACCCTTTGCCATAAAGAAAGTTTCTGGCTTGTGGAGGAAATGGTTTTCAAAGAGAGATTTTCGACAAGACAGATGACTTCAGCAACAAAGAGAAGTCTGTTTGAGGCGTGTGGTTACAGGAGAGTCCCACTACTTGGAACCAAGCCAGGGAGAGCACATCATATTATTGGACAGGAGACAGCTCAGAAGCTACCAGGAAATAGCCCTGGTGATTTAATTGTACTTTTCAACATCCTTAACATTAGGTTATTTGGGAAGGAGGAGCAGGAAGAGAATCATACATAGTTTGCAATATGTAAGCGAAGTTTTCATTTTTATTTCTGTTTTCTACCTTGCTGTCTATAACATTTCCAGGTAAGGCATAACTTCCCTTTGTCTTTTTGTGGTCACATGCTGACTTCATTACTACAATAGCTAAATAATAAAATTAAACTTGTGTGTCTCCCAACTGTCAATAACTACTGCTATGACAGAATGACAAAAGTCATCCATTTTGGACATTCTTGTACTCATTCTTAGTTTTTGGAGAAGGTCCACCTCACTAATGACTGCCAGAGCTCCATAAATCTTTTTATAGTCACAACACACTTCATAATTTGCTTCAATTTACTGGGTGACTTTGGGCCAATCATTCTTTTTTAGTCTAACCTATCTCATACAGTAGGGTTGTTGTTGCGGGGGAAAAATAGGAGGAAAGAGCACTAGGTATGGATCCCTGAACAAAAAAAATGAGTTGTTAACTAATAACACTCTTTCTACGGGCATGATGCAACTCTCTGCTTTGCAGAGTTCAAAGCTGCTTTCTCTGTCCTAAGATCATTTCACTAATAAACTTGAAGTTGTCACCTGAAGCTTCATGCCTCCTTATGTGGCACGAAGAAGAAGGGTATGTTATCTATAGACTGCTGAACTGACCGGGTTCTTTGAAAGCAGGCCATGAGAAAGTCCTGTAAAACCTAACATCTTTTCAGTGACTTACTGTTCAAAAACGTGTTGGTGAATTCTAGATTCTTTAAAAATGATTTTTACTTTTTGGAGTTCTGATTTTATTGGCTAGATTCCTTGATGGTTTATATCATCTATTCGTTTGTTGGGAGGTCACATTCAAAGGATGTTTATAAAGACAGCTAATAAATATTTCAAATAAATTTGCACAGAAGTGCTTTCTTTCTTTTTCTTATTTCTTTTTATAGCTTCTTTGCTCCTCTAAATCCACACAGATTACTTTCATATTTTGTAATGTGTTTTTCCCCCAAATGGCATTGTTTGTGCTTTTATGTAATTCCTTTCCACATTAAAATAGGAGTTTTGAAGGTGAATAAGTATATCTATTCTTACACCTGTGCTTGGCATTCAAATACAGTGATATGTAATGTATGGAAGAACAAATGAAATTCCTGTTTTTGAATTGTTAAATCAGCAATGTCTTTTTCAAGGCTTATAAAGCACTACTGGAAACTGCTCCCAGCTGGCTCCAGGGTTAGAAATGAAGTAAGTGGCTGTGCATGCACACCCATGCAGAGAGAGTCAGAAACAACTCCCAAAATAGTCGGGTGCACCTTGCAGAAGGTGTGGCCGCTTTAATGATTCAGAGAAAAAAATCTGTTTCAATCACTTTCTCATGCTTTGTAAAGCATATACTTCAAACACATTGCACAGCCCTATTTTATCCCATTATACTATGCTTAAAAATCCAGAATAGATTTCAAAATCCATGTCAAACATTTAGGGCAATTTTGTACTACAATGTAAGTTGCATGTCTCCTGTGATCCTCTTAGATATTTCTTAAATCTGTTTCAGAATTCAGCCCTGTCCAGATTACAGGGGGGTGGCAGCAGGATTGGATTGGTTTTAATTGATTGATTGATTGATTGATTGATTGAATATGTGCCAGTCTGGACTACGTACTGCCATATCACAACTTGATTGGTTGTCCTGCCTCTTCTTATCTTTCCCCTCTGTGCAAGGAAGGCAGACCTTGTTGACCAGCTCCTGTGTGAACTAGTCTATCAGTGTTTTCCTTTCCATTTCGGGATTGTTCCTCTTCGCTAGTCTCCTTGCCTTTGCTTTGTTTTCCCAGCACACCTTCACCCCCACGCACACACATTATTGCCTTTGACACTAATTCAGAACCTTCTTTTTCTCTCTTCTTATAGTGCCGTCACAACTATATTAATCAAAGCAATAGGAAACAAGTTGTTATTTGGCTCCTTACTTTTCTCTGTAGGTCCATAGATGCTTTGTAGCAAGGTAGAGCTGAGGGTTCAGATTCATAGAAACAAGGTTCCTACTTGCAACTTAAGGAGAAGGAAAGAGAAGTTTTGCAGAGTATGAGAAAGCAAGGAAAGCTTAGGCAGAAATGGAAAGGACCCCTAAAAGTTGGCTGAAGCCTGAGGATTAAGGATATTTATTTTATTTATTAAACCTATATGCTACCCGTCTTACCTGGCACCAACTCTAGGCAGCTTACAATTATAAAATACCCCAATAAAATGTTAAAACAATAATTCACCCTAATAAAATTGACAAGATGGGGAGCAGGGAAGCAAGAAGCACACGAGGAGGAGGTGGGGGTCTTATCTCAATCCATTAACCACCTCCAGAGTCACATTTGAACCCCAGGCCAATTGGTAGAGCCAAGTCTTCAAGGCCTTTTGGAAGGTCAAAAGGATGGTGCAGATCTCATCTTGAGGGGCACAATGTTCCAGAGGACAGAAACCACAGCAGAAAAGGCTGTTCTCCTGGTCTCTGCCAGCGGAATTCCTTGTTTGACAGGGTCTGCAGAATGCCCTTTCTGCTTGTGCGGGTAGGGTGGGCCACTTCCACTGGGGAGAGACAGATAGTCTAGAGGGCTTTAAAGTCAGAACCAACACCTTGAATGGCACCCAGAAGCAAACTTCATCTAGTGCAGCTCGTGGAACGATGGTGCAACATAGACAAACCAGAGGGCCCAAAAATTATCCACACAGCCACATTTTGTGCCACATTCTGTGCCAGCTGTAGCTTCCAAATACTCTTCAAGAGTGCACTGCAATAGTCCAGTTGTGAGATAACCAGGGCCTGAGTGATTGAATGTAGGGATTCCCAATCCAGGAAAGGCCCAACTGGTGCACAACATGAAGTAGCACAAAGGGTCTCCTAACCATGACTGACTTCAAGCAGGAGTCATGAGTCCAGGAGAATCCATAATTTGTGCACCAGGTCTGTCTCCCATCCAGAACTAAAGATATTAAAGTCCCAGATTTCAAACTCCACACACCCAAAGCCGCTTGATATTACCAGGTTTCAGCCAAATCCTGTTGTCCCCACCTAAACCCCCACAGCCTGCAGGTTATCGTGAGAGGGCAGCAACAGCATTAGAGGGCAACAACAGCATCCACTCATGTCACCAGGGATCAAGATGTAAAGTTGGGTATCATCAGAATATTGGTGGCAGATGATTTTACCCAGTGCTTTCATGTAGATGTTTAAAAAGGAGTGGAGAGAATCAATCTGTGGGATTCCGCAAAGGACTGGCCATGAACTGGATTTCTTGCTCCCTATCAACACTGATTTGGCCTTGGAGAAAGGAGTCAAACCCGTGCAAGACTGTGCCACCCAGCTCCAAACCCCACAACTGGCCCAAAAGGATACCATGATCAATGGTGTCAAAGGCACTGAGAGGTTAAGAAGAGCAAGAATAGATGCATTATCCCCATCCTTCTCCTGCCAGAGATCATCAACAAGTGTGATCAATACTGTTTCTGTCCCATAACTGGGTCACCAAATTGGTGGCTGGAAAGGGTCCAGATAATCCATTTCATCCAGGGTAGTTTCTAGATTTAATGAGCCTTTGTTGGATGAACTACATTATAAAAATCAGCAGCTGCTCACCAGTAGAGAACACAGATGCTCATAAGTCTAGGATGAAATGGCTAAACAGGATAGCAACCAGCCCCTGGAGAGGAGGGGGTCAAACCAGGTACTGTAGCCAACCAGAGTTGCAGCCGCTCCTAGAATAGAAAAAAAAAGCACTAGAGCCCATCTGCACTGAAGAGCTTAAGATGGTTTTAGCTGGCAAATGGCAGTTTTGATTCAAAGCTGGAAATCACAGGTTTTGGGACATTTGGAATGGGCTGGGAGGGGGCATGACAAAATTTATTTCACTCTGTGGCCCATACTGGTGATAGGCCAAGCAGAAACCCTAAGAGAGAAATTAGGCCTCTGTGTGTGTGAGAGGGAGAGAAAGAGAGAGAGAATAAGAGCAGCAGATTTTTGTCACAGCAGAAAAAGTAAGGTCCAACTTGATCAATCTTCTCTGTTCTTAACATTCCCAGGGCACTGAATGGCTATTATTATTTCAGTTCCAGCTATGAAACAATGACTTCCAAATGTGTAAGTGATTTGAAATGTCATCTAAAACAGTTATTTCCAAAGTTAACCCAAAGCTGCACTGCCACTTCCATGTTTTGAGAACATTAATATTTCATCGTACGTATGTATGTACAAATGTTAGAGAGCTGCAAGGTTCTCCATGTAGAATAAATTATTCCTTCAATGAGGAATAACTGTACATGTTAAATAAATGGTTATTTGAACTGTAATTGTATCCAAAGTCTTCAGAACTAACAGCTGTTAGTTAATCTTTCAAACCCCCTGTGAGGTACCACCTTGACAAGGTTGTGGGGCTTGTGTGCTCTAAGGAAGAAGAGAGCTATGCTAGAGATTCAACAGTACTGGATAGATCTCATCAGAGGAGCCAGACAAAAAGTGTCTCCCTCCCATAAAAAATAGGTTGAGATGTAACTTACAGAAAACCATACCAGCTCAGTCATCACTGGGGTCAACAAGGAGCGTGCTAGATGTTGGGAGTTCTTAGACATCTGGTGAAAATGGGCTACAGGACTCTGGAGGAGGAAATAGTAACCCACTCTAGTATCCTTGCCAAGAAAATCCTGTGGATAGTATCAAAAGACTAAAAGATATGATGCTGGAAGATGAGCCCCTAAGGTCGGAAAGTATCCAATATGCTACTTGGGAAGAGTGAAGGGCAATTACTAGCTCCAGAAAGAGTGAAGTGGCTGGGCCAAAGCCACAAGAATACTCAGCTGTGGATGTGCCTGGAGGTGAAAGGGAAATCCAATGCTGTAAAGAACAATATTTCACAGGAACCTGGAATGTAAGATCAATGAATCAAGGTAAGCTGGATGTGGTCAAACATGAGATGGCAAGATTGACATCGGCATCTTGGGAATCAGTAAACTAAAACAGATGGGAATGGGTGTATTTAATTCAGATGACCACTATATCTACTACTGCAAACAAGAATCCCTTAGGAGAAAAGGAGTAGCCATCTTAATAAAAGACTGAGAAAAGCAGTCCTGGGGTACAATCTCAAAAGTGACAGAATGATCTTGTTTCGAATCCAAGGCAATCCATTCAACATCACAGTAATCCAAGTCCATGCCCCAACCACTGATGCCAAAGAGGCTAAAGTTGACCAGTTCTGTGAAGGTCTACAATATCTTCTAGAACCCATACTAAAAAAAGATCATAGGGGATCGGAATGCTAAAGTAGGAAGTCAAGAGATAACCAGAATAACAAACAAATTTGGCCTTGGAGTACAAAATGAAACTGGGCAAAGTCCAACAGAATTTTGTCAAAAAATATGCTGGTCATAACAAATACACTTTTTCAACAACCCAAGAGGTGACTTTGTATATGGACATCACCAGAAGGTCAACACTAAAATCAG
>JANHZU010005298.1:52096-68181 GCA_032468055.1 Acrochordus granulatus | reverse complement strand
AACATTCCATGGTTATTGACCTCCATTTACACCTTCCCTAGGGGCTTCCAACAAAATCAATACGAAAAGCCAGATTCAATGAGAATGGTGATTCACTTAAAGGCTGCAGAAAAAAAGTTATATAATCAGGCACAATGCATTTAACAACTACAGCATTTAGTGATGGAAGTTCCAGGCTCAGATGTGGAAATAAGTTGAGGACTACCTGCAATCTGAGCCTCTTGCTTAATTCACAGCTTCAAACTTAATTCACAGCAGGTTGTAGCTGTGGCTGACTTCATCTTATGTGCCAGTTGTAGTGCCTCCTGTAATGGGAGATTCTCATAGTCATTCATGCTTTGACTATTGTAAACACATTCTATATGGGGCTTCCTCTGAAGTCCAATAAGATACTACAGCAACTCTAGAATGCAGTGGCATGAGTAATTATGAGTGCATTATTAATTTCTCCTTAGAGCACAATATACTTTCTACCAGTTGATTTCTGGATGCAATATAAGATGCTGGTCATCACTCTTAAAGCTTCTCATGGTTCAGAGTCTGGGCATCTTCAGTACTATCTATTCCTAAAAGTAACTGCCCATTCACTGAGAATAAAAATAATGGACTATGTCAATTTCTTTCAAGGAGTATCATCAGAAGGAATCACGGAGCAATCATTTTCAGTGGCTGTCCCCTCCTGTAGAAGACCATTTCTCCAGAGCTTTGAATGCCTCAGTCCTACTGAAATTTAGGAAATCCACAAAAACCTGATTCCAGTAGTCCATGGGACCTGAGTTGTTGCAGTGCTGTTCCCTCTTGAGGTCTCTTTATTTCATGTGGCTTATTTTCCCTGGCGCATTAATACAATCTTGGTGTTAATGTATTATAGAATTTCTAAAAGAAAATTGTTCACTGTAACTTGCTTTACAGATGTATGTTGTTCAGTGCTGATAACAATTCATGTGACATGTAAGTACCAGTAAAATATATTCATAATTAATTATTTAAATCAGCATTTCCCAAACTGGTATTCTCTAGAACTTTTAAAAATATATTTTTGTTGCTTTATTTTTTTAAGCACATTGTGGTTGAAAAAAATATAAACCCAATAAATTTAAACAGCACTATGGATATCTCATAAAGATGAGCCATCATAACCAATATTGTGTTATTATAAAATATTAAAATGATAAAAGGGTGCTTATTTTCAAGCACAACTTGATTATGACCTAAGTGAAGGCAGTTAAACGTTCATTTTCCCTAGTTCATCAACTCTCTTGTTAGTAACTAAATGGGAGACTGTTTGCAAAGAATTTCATAACATTCCTTTCAAGAAATAAAAATATTTTTTGATGCAACCCAAAGCGATGCGGCTCTAAAGATGAGCTGCACATATTGTCATTCTTTTTCTACCAATGACTGTTTCCTCACTGCTAGTAAAAATTGAGGTCAAAACAATCAAAATATGTTCAAAACAATAAAAAAGTAGGACTAAAATATATAAATAGGTGTCTGTATTTACTTTTTCTTCAGAATACTGAATTAGCATGTCCTGCTATAATGCTATTACAAAATTAAGAGAGAATTCTCAAAAAATTAATTTAACCATCTATAACATGCACTGCCAATCTATGGACCAGTTTACAAAACAGCTTAAACAAAGCAAGGAAACCACACACTGTCTTAGCGTGTTGACCAAATGCAGTCAATTATGATTTACTCAGTAAGTCACAGCTAAATAAATCATAATTTAGTGCAATGCATAAGCCTTGTCATATGGAATTTCTTTTCATATAGCTGTTCTAATCAGGGCATTTTTAATAAGAGTATTGAAGTGTTCACATCTTTGTTAATTATTTAGCCTTTATAATACAAGCCACAATTCACTCTTGCAGAAGCAACAGCACTTCTAGATGAACATTGGTTTTTTTTCCAAGACTGCATTTATTCACATTTAATAATTCAAGTACCCCAGCATTTTTCTATTAAACTATATCACTGCAGCATGTTTTGAAAACTTACATACATCCAATTGCTTAATCTAAGTTACAGTTTTTAGCTCACATAAATTTCAAAACAAAGTCATCTCAAAACTGTCTACAAGCAGTTTTCTATAGGCCTTTGAAATTGTACATGTAGGGATCATGACAAGTCACAATTTTATGTAAAAAAGTCCATATTTTTAATTTGTAGTTTTAGCTTCACTTTTAAGAGTTGGCAAATGAAATTCTATTAAAACAACACCCATTCAGTATTTTAAGGTTTTGTGCTTTTTAAATAACCACAAATGAAGCAAGTATTACACCGAGTGATATTTTATTATATTTTAATATTAATAACTATTTGGATGGAGAAAGACTAGCAGCCATAACAGCAACCTTTATCAAACTGAGCTCATAATATATTTTTCATCTAATGTACCAAATCAAATATAATTACATATTTTCAACAGGAGTAAAAAAGGAAATTGTGCCAATAAAATCTAGTTTAAAACTGTAACCTAACTTTCATTTTTCAATATAAAAATGTATTAACTTAAGGAATTGTCATTCATCTTATGACATTATCAAATTTTCCACAAGATATAAAGCTTTCAATGATTGCATATTTCTTCTTAATGCTGATTTAAGCAACTCTTTGAGACTCAATTTTGCCAAATGGAATCAGGTTATTTGTCACAGGCCAGGCTGAGTCTTTTGGCATCGGGCTACAACTGTACATCCATACTTAGAGACAACCCAGGTTCAACAAATAATAAGTAACAACAGTCTTCCTCAGGTAAGGCAATGGGTTGCTTGTGATATCATGGACAACTTCAGCATTCGCTGATAGAGCTACAGCAGTCAAGATTCAAGTGGCAGTGGAAATAAGTTTGAATAAAGAGTGGGCAAAGAGGGACCTTATGAATCACTACAAGCATGTTAACATCAGCAGGTAAATATAAGCTCCTTTGTTGCCCATATTTAAGTGTTGTCCAAGCTGACTCGCTTTTATTTTTACCATAAGACAGAGTCCTTATTCTCTATCCTGTGAGTAAAATTCTATCCCAGAATTATTGCAGTTACCTCCTCTTTGATCATCTCATCATTCCCATCCAGCATTTTCATGCCAAAACAGGTCTCCTCTTATGAATTTGCTCCAAACATTTCCTCGATTCTGTATAAAAGTCATAATCTAAACATTGTATGGATTCCTATGTTTCCCCCGTCTCTACAATTCTATCCAGTACATCCCATATTTATCATTTTCTTCAATTCAACTGCCTCTTTATGCCCTAAGATTTACCTCTAGTTCAGAAGAAAGTCTGAAATTGCAACTCAGGATCTAAAGCCACTTCTCTCAACAAGATGATATTTTTCCTCATGGCTCATTCTTGATACATACTTATTAGCAGAATGCCATAGTTCCTCTGTCTTATTGAAATTTAAGCATAAATTCAATTCACTAAGCATAGCAGATTGCAACTATTTACTTCTGCCACTAATTTCATCAGCTTCTTTTCCTGTGTTCTCATCA
This sequence comes from Acrochordus granulatus, assembly GCA_032468055.1. Taxonomy (NCBI): domain Eukaryota; kingdom Metazoa; phylum Chordata; class Lepidosauria; order Squamata; family Acrochordidae; genus Acrochordus; species Acrochordus granulatus. Next base: position 64,683 of record JANHZU010005298.1, on the reverse strand, counting down.
AATTTTAGACTTGGGCTAAAGCCCATCCTCAGGTGCCTAGTAAAGTACCAGATATACTCACAAGAAGAACACAATGCACACCCTTTCATATAATTCTAATAACCTGAATATGAATTTTTCCCAAGCTACATTTTTCCAAGAATGAAACATAATTCATCACCCAACCTCCATTTCAAACACACATGCATAATGTTACCACCTCTTAATTAAAGAATTGGTTTAATTAAAGATAACACTTACAGACGTTCTAGTTGTTTTAGATCTTGAAATGCTCCACGTTCTATCACACTAATTAGATTCTCTTCCAAATGCCTATAAAAGAGAATTTCAGTCGCGTTAAAAGAATGTCCAGAGTTGGACATGTAAAACATTCTCCTTCTAAAAGTTTATCTGTCAGTTGCTCTCCAGAATGTATACAGAGGCAATGTTTTTTCAGGATTTAGTTTTTCTTCCATAACAAGCATTCACAATTCTTTCTCTCATAACTCCGTATAACATGATTAGGCTGAATGTTATTAAATAGGGGGTTACTCTATAAAAACTTACTTGGAAGTAGCTCTGCCAATCATGGTGAAATTGACTTCTGAGTAACATATATAGGTCTGTGCTGCACAGAAATACTCATTTAGCTTGGACATCTATATGTGGGCTCTAAGATTTCAAACAACCACCCATTTTAGCAATCATCCAGATTTTTCAACCTACGTAGTAATATATCTGCATCTGCTATTTTAAAGCGATCGAACATTTCAATATGGAAGCTATCTTCATAAAAACATTATTTTATATTTTATTTATATATCGTATTTAGAAACACCATCTCCCACATAGAGCGACTTTGGGCAGTGTACAAATAGACAAAAACATAAAGGCTATAAATATAATAAAAACAGTTAAAAGTAAAATAATTAAGATTGAAAGGCAGGGGAGGGCTTCAGAGCACTAACCAGACCTTCGACTGTGTGCTCTTCTCTGGACCCCAAGTGAGTTGGCAAAGAAGTCTTCAAGCATTTATGAAAGGCCAGGAGAGGGGGACCCTGCCTCATCTCTGGGGGTCCAAAGGGCAGGGGCAACAGCAGAGAAGGCTCTCTTCCTGGACCCCACCAGTCACAATTTTTAACTGCTGGGGTCTGCAACATACCTTCGTTGCCTGACCGACTGGGGACAGGCTGAAGAAAGGGGTGAAAACAAATTATCTTATGATATAAAACTCCTTTTAAATGCATTCTGGCAATTCATCAAGAATTGAATTTCTTGATTCAATTCAATGTCTTTCTAGATTATTGGACACACTGTAATAAATTGTTACAAATTACCATCTCTGGTGGCAATGCATATTTTGGTTGAAAAGTGTTTCAGGAAACGGATAAGCTACCCAGCATTTTGAAAATTAATTATGGTGTAGCTTTAATCATTTTTTTCCAGAACAAATAAAATTATGCACGTAAGATGTTCATTTCATTTCTCTTGTTAATTGCCTGATGCATTATTACAAAGTATCAGAAAATTAAACTATAGCTTTGTTTGGATCAGTAGCTTTTAAAAGTATGGAAAATAGCAATGTCTGAAAAATTAGCACTGCAGCAAATAGTCTTGAAGAATCCTTTAATTAAAGGTTGTATTATTCAAATTTTAATTCCACGTTTATCTACAGCATATAAATAAAATTATTTTAATTATTCCCATTTTTACAAACAGCTTTTTGGAGAAAAGTACTGAATATGGAGATTTAACATTGTGTACCCCTCCTTAGGTAAACAAATATATAGCTCCCAAATTATGTATGTGTGTGCCAGTTCTGCTCAGTTCCATTTCTTAGTTTTTTGTTTTTATGCTGCTTTGTTGATCACAGTTTCTACACAAAGTATATTATCTATTTAAAAGCACTATGATTTAGTGACATCAGTCGAGTAATATCTTTTTAGAATACTACCCCAACCTGATAATAGTTTTTTCATGCATACAAATTATTCCTTGTTGCTGCCTGTCTGGCTTCACACCTGAATTTCCAGACACTTAACCCTTAATTCTGTTCTTAAGCAGACTTGGCGGAAGATGCTCAGACGTGCCTCAGCTAGATTAGAATCTTTAATGCTGACAGAATGAAGCCATAACACAATGGTTGATTGCTTACTGTAACACAAAATTCTACACTTTTACGTATCAGTGCTCCAACATTCACATTATTAAGTTGCTTCATTCTGCCTTTCTGGCTAACCAATACTTGGTGGTTCACTTGACGGTCTTGGGCATCTGAAATAATTTACATAATGATCCTACAACCTCTAATTCCCACCTTACCAACCATCTTCCCACTGCCATATTTGTTTAATCTGAAAATTTCAATTTCAAACAAAATTAATGAAGCCTTGTTATGAATTGTCAGTTATTGTAATGGAATCTGTCTTGGAAACAGTCAGATGAGAGAGGCAGGAACCTTCAATGGCTTAACAGTCAGAAAAGAAATTTATACTTTCAGAATTGCAAGACTGATGTCAGCCATCCCAGGTAAACCAGACAGGAGTCATGACTAACTGAACTAATTCTACTTTATTGTAAGGCTACATTAACAGAATCTTGCAATCTAAAAGAATGAACTTCCCACCACCATTTTTAACTGCTTTATTCATTAGGGTGGATCCTTCCTAAGTTTCTTTCTCTGACTGTTAAGCCACCAGGGGCTCTGCCTCTCTTGATTGTTTCTTAGGGAGCATCTCTTATCCTCATTCCCCAAGGCCATCCACATATTCCGCTACACCTACACATCTTTAAAAGACAAATGTCCTGAGATGAAGTGAATCACTTTCTGTCAAGATACCCAGACAACATTATGGAAAAGTAAATAGGTATTTATCAAAATCAGATAAAAAATTATCAATAATGTTTTAAATGCACAATTAGGATATAGGTATAATTCAGTACATGCTATCTGTTGAAGGCAAGCAAATCAAAGTTCCACAAACTGACAACACAAAGAAATTGCTTTAGGGGAACATGTCTTCCTACTCACAGAACACGGAGATTCTTAAGCCCAGCAAAATCCACCTTCGTAATTCTTGTAATGTTGTTTCTGTCTAAGTCACTGCAAAGGAAGAAAAAAAGCACACATTCACAACTGACACATGTATCTGCCAGACATTTCAATTATTTAAAAATATCATAAGAGTATCCCCTAATAAATATGCATTCTCTGTAAGAAATGTGAGACAAGACTGAAGATACTTGAGTAAATTGCAACTTGGAGTAAGAAATATCCGTACTAGTTCCTGCAGTTCCTTTTTGCAACCTCTTTTTGTTAAAGGTGAAGAAGCAGAATAGGACAAGAATTAAGAAAGTCAATTTGGTGTAGTGGTTAACTCTCAGCCCAACTCACCTCATGGGGTTTTTCTTGTGGGGAAAATAGCAGAAGGAAAGTGTGTTGGGTATGTTAGTCACCTTGACTTATTTGTAAAAATAATAAATGCAGGATAAAAATCAAATCAATCAATTACTTAAAATCTTACCATGGCATAGAACTCCCTATAGTCCACTCTATCATTATGATTTTTAAGGTAAAAGATCAGAGAGATGATGCTTCCCTGCCTCTTCATGTAGATGGTTATACTTTTTTAAAAAATTTGTGGCAGAATCCGGAAAGCATGCACACAAACATTCAAGCAACATAAATAGCCTTATGTTGTTTTTTAGAACAAAGTCTTGAACTACCACATTTCACATTTATATATAAAAGAAACCTGTAAAATCATTAGGAAAAAGAGCTGAAAATAATGAATATGATCACATGATTACATGCATTCCCCACTGAGTTTACTAGTTTCTGCTTATTGTGTTATATTTTGCAACCAAATTACAAATCACATACCACATACATTTTCTGCTTTTACCTTCATATTTTTGAGACATTAAATTAGAAATACAGCTTGAAAAACAAATCAATATATATAAACATTATTTTTTTCACAGATAGCAACGTTATTTGCATTTTTTAGATCTTGAAAAAATCTCTGTCCCTGCATACTTTTCAAATCTGAAGCAGAAATAAATCTGTGTTATGTGGTATAAGTAGCTTTTGCTAACAGATATTTTATCCATATAAAATTTTAACACTAAGACTATAAAATCATACAAATCCTCTTATGAAATCCTCTTCCTAATGGTCACACAATGAAAAAAAAAGACAAAAATGTCAACTCTTGGATGTTTTCCCAGATATGTACCATTAAATTCATAGGATTTAATAAATTATTGAATTTATTATAGGATTCTGGTCTTAATATACAAGGTAATATCTGCAAGCCTTCTATCCAAATTGAAAGAATATATCATGCACGACTATCAAATACAGAACTTGAAGATTTTGTATTCTAAGCCCTTTTACTTAGCTAGTTTCTTTTCAAGATATGATCGGATTGATTCTTCTTTAAATTTAAAGGGATTTTTTTCTTTAATATGGTCCATGATAGAAGTCAGAACTTAGAGGGAAAAGCCAGTAGCAATTCCACACCATTTCCATAACACCCATACCATAACTTAAACCATCTGTTCCATATTATTCTTATTCGTTTTTTTAAAATTTGTGGGAGGTTGTGAGAGACAGATACCTATGAAGCATAATAAAATTAATGTGAAAGCAGATGGGAACGTAAACCACTCAACAAAGCTAGAGACTCCAAAACAGAAATTTAAGATACTAAAAAACTGAAATAAACAAACCATCTATATGGTTATTCTCTATTCCCGAATTCAACAGAAATTGGCCTTGAACTGCCTGGCTTTTCTTCATTCAAGGTGAAGTTTGACAAGCCAATGTGTGATAAGCCAATCATTAAACATCCAGTAGGAAGTTGAGTAATGGAAAGTATTTTTCACAGTTTCTTTTGTTTATCATGTTTCATATGGCTTAATAAAAAACATGGTATAAGTAATACATTTTGAGAGGCTTCAGTTAGCCTTGTACAGTCTTCTTTCCTATTGGATGTGCTGCATTAGAGAGAAAAAGAAAACCTTTCATGTGCTGTTAGATTTTCATCAACCCAGTTACAATTGAATAATGCTATTTAATCAGTTTTCACATCTTCCCATGTATGAGCAAAGAGATGAATTAGCTTTGGTAGTGGCTGAATTACTACTCTACTACCAGGACCTAGTACGAAAGCAATGAAACAGAATTTCAACAGCCTCTGACAAGAAATTACTGTTTTCTTCTATAAGCATTTCTCTTCACCTTTTCTACATTTTTTGTATTCCATCAATTAAATCAATCTCAGATCCCATCCATCTTTGATACATCATTACTTCCTTGTATTTAAAATCCATTTACCATCACTTCTTCCTTCCACCATACAGCTTATCTTTTGGACTAAACTATTTACCCCAGAATGTCTTACAAACCTAGGAATCTTGTGAGTGAACCCTAGTGATATCTTCCCTTATTCTTCACTGCCGAAACTTGAGTCCCAGGTGACGTATAGACAAAAGAACTGCTTAAAAGTTCCAAAGTAATCTGAAATAATCTACATTTCCCACTTTTCTTCAAATACTTGAGAAAAGAGATGGAAAGGAGAGCAATCAGAATGGATTAGGTTCCCATTCCCTTCAGTTCACTCACCTGGATAATACTGAAAAAAAGAAGACAACTCATATATGGGATAAAACAAAGCCACATGAAGAAGAAATCCAGCACAGCTTGATGTGGTCCTAGTTTCAAATATTTGCCCATTTGTTGTTACAAGCCTGATGTTTCTAGCATGTGCATTTCAAGGCTGGTTATCTCTGCTAGCTTTAACCTGAAGACAAAACAAATTTTGTCTCTCCTGCATATAGCACTGGCACCCTCTGTCAAACAAGGCCTCCCTATTCCTTTAGGCTTCAGACATTTGATCACCTTTTCCAGAAAAAAATATTCCTTTCACCTCTCCAAGTTAATGACACTTCTCTGGGGCCTAGTGTGCACCATCTGCATTTGGTTTCCTGAGATTCTGGAAAGCCTAAAAGAAGGACCTTTGAAAGACATATATGAAAATAATCACAAGAACACCAGTGTACATATAACTCATTTATTATGTATTTGTTATTAGTTTTAATATTTGTATAGAGTTGTATCCCTTCATTTCCAAAAGAACTATGAGCAGCTCTGTTTGTTCCCTCTCCTGACCCAACTCATGTTCGTAGTGGATTTGAATAATAGGATTTGAATGTTTCCATTGATTTATAACAGTCCAGAGGCTCTATTTGGTGAGATTAAAACTTCACTTCATTTAAAAAATGGTCTTCCTACATCAACTGAACTTATATGTCACCTGACAATTATTTATTCCAGCCTCATCAAAGAACCTGTCCTACAGACTATCATGGGACTAGAGAATGCTGAATAATGCCCTCTGCTGGTTAAAAGCAGCTTGAAATTCATAAATTTGAAATACCGTACCTGAGAGTACATGATATGCAGTCAGTTGCATATGGTGTATTTTTATCCTGTCTCTGATAAATTACTGGATTTACAAGATTAATGGGACATTTGGTCACAATAGTTGGTGTTCTCTGATTTGTAGAACTGGATACTACCAAATAATTGTTTGATGACAAAAACCAAACAATGAAAACATTTCAGTGACAAGATTCTTTAACATGTGCAATGAATTATGTCACAATTCTGACAGCTATTTAAAAAGTGATACCAAAACAGAATATAGAAATTGGTTAAAACTATAATGAAAAGAGTTTTTCTTGCAAGGAGTAATTGTATTTCAAGCAAGTCATTTATGTATTCATTCATTTCCTCATTAAGATCTGACACTATAGTGTCTGGATATCATAGACAGCATGATCACCATCTCCAAATGTCTTCAAGAGCATGCGAATTGTAATTCCCTGACAGTAGTTATGCAAGTTCAAGCAGCAACTGAGTATGATTGTAAGGAATGTGAACAACCTTATTGGGAGAATTTGAAACTAAAATTGTTGGTAAAAGGATTATACAACATAGTTACAGAAGCTAGGACTAACGAGAAGAAGAAAAATGGAGAGGAAGAGAGAGGCAGTTGGTTTAATCATGAAGGAGAATAAACCGAGTAAGATTTTGATGGCATTTCAGAAAATCAGAATTATCAATGTTCATACTTTATGGTGAATAAGAAAACAGTGAAGTTTGTACTGGTTTCATTGTTTATCAAAATGAGAATAAAAATAAAAAGATTGTCTATACAGATAGAAGTTTAAAATCAAAATTTTTATATTTCAAAAGATAGCATTAACTTTGTCTTAGATAAATATAAAGGTTTCTCCTGCCAATCATGGCCGACCCTAGGAAGTGGTGTTCATCTCGGATTCACAGCCAAGGGAGCCAGCATTTGTCCAAAGATGGTTTGTGGTTATGGAGCTAGCATGACTATACGCCAAGGTACATGGAACACTGTTACCTTTCCCACCAAATTAGGCGGTACCTATTTATCTACTTGCATTTTTACATGCTTTCAAACTGCTAGGTTGGCAGGAGCTGGAGCAAGTAACAGAAGCTCACCCCGTTATGCAGTAGTGCTTGGGTCTCGAGATGCCGAGCTGCCAATGTTCTGGCCAACAAACCAGAATCTTAATCACTCGACCACCATGCCCCCTTACCTTTAACTTACAACTAGTCATTGTCTAGTATATCTTCTTTAAAGTGTTTGAAGGAAGAATTTAAACACTTTAAAGTATTTAAATGGAAAAATTAAAGAAATATATGTTGTAACTGTTGAAGGATATAACGTAATCACCAATGATTTTAAGACCAGAATGGCAGCCATCCTACTAAGTTTAAATTGTTTTGTAAACTTAGCCTTAGTCAGCAGAGCAATAGAAAAAATGAGAGCCTTTTATAATCAGGTTCAAATGGCACCTAAAGAACATTCTTGGTAACAGAATCACTGCTGTATTCAAGACAAAGCATTTATTTGATAATGTATTTGATAGCAACTGCTAATGGGAAAACTGATCAAGAAGTAATAATATTGGTCTCCGGTTGTGGATGAACTGCAATTCCAAGCATCCCTTAGGTTGGCCATGTTGATTAAACCTTCTACAACTGAAATTCAATTTCCAGAGGGTCCCCAGTTGCTCATGTTATTTGAATATAATGGCTTTTTAACAAGTCAACACTGTTTTATACATCAGTAGGGCTTCCTAATTCCAGCAGCAAAAGACTTTTATTTGTTTAGCAATCTGTTCAGCATCTGTGAAATTCACAAGTGGAGATACTGTAGCCATTATAGGCTACTTATAATATATAAGGCAAAGTTAGATGGTTGATTAAATTTCTAGAAATAAATGAATTGGTTACATTTAAATCCCACTTTCCAAAGCAACTTATTTCTCCTTTTTCTAATATACACCATGCTGTAATTAAGTTATTTGGCTATGCCACTAAAAATAACAGGTATAAAAGTAAAAAGCAGAAATCATTTAAAAGGAGTGATTATATCTATATATCTATTCATTGGCTGGTTCATGCATCATATTAAGCCATCATGGTGTGATTTTGCTTTAAGGATTTAGGAAAGCCAAGCTAATTTTGTTTATTCAATAAATCATAGTTAAACAAACCATGCCATAGTGTAGAGGTAGGCAGTTCATAAGCCTTCTGTCTCTCAGTGTCCATTTTCTATGCTTCCAATCCCCCAAATCACATTGTTGAAATTTAGTGAGAGCATTATTTTGTAAACATAACAAACATCCCCACTAGAACAATTTTATTTCATTCCTTGTTTCACACTTTTTAAGGTGGGAATAGATTCCATTAAGTTTCCTTTACAATTTACCTTGACTGATGATTGTGTGAAGATGTAGTGATATCAGTTTAAAACGGCAATGATGAATTGATTATGTGGCTTGTTTCCTCCAAGATTTTTCACCCGGTATGTTATCAAAGGCTGCCTTTAGGTCTATAAAAACAACTTTGAGAGCCCTTTTGAAGGAGGCTGTACTATTTCCCAGGTTAGTGGTATAATATTGTATATGGGTCTAAATATTACCAATTGTGGGGCCAAGATGCTCTCAGATAGCATCCAATTCAAGAGTTTATACTATTAACATCTGGCATATAATTTACTTATTGCAGATAAAAGACTGATGGTGTGTTGTGGTACAGTGTGGTAATCTGCACCATCTGTTTTCTCCCCTTTTTTGTATATAGGAAGAATGATGGAATTAAGTCATTCTTTGGACATCTGTAAGAAGTTATTTATGGTAGTAAAAAGGGGAACTATCAAGATATCCATCAAGCAGAGCTTAGATTTTAGAAGTTCTAGTCAATATGACTTAATCTGGGGGGTTTGCTACTTTTCAATTAGGAAATTAATTTTTGAACTTCTGAATATGAGACTGAAGGCCATTTTGGAAGGAGGTAAACTGTTGGCAAAACATAAGTCTCGCTATCTGAAGATTTATTAAATAGACCATAAAAGTATCCATTCCAAAAGCCATAAGATATCAAATTGTTGTTATTAGCCAGGTTAGATTTTACTGAGGATTGAGTAATGAGATGCAAGAATCTTTATGTAAAAAATTATTTGAAGAATTAATTCTTCAATTCTTTGTTTCATCTTCTAATTCCATTATTGTTCATTATCTTTTAAAAATATTGCTGAGTTTTTGCTAAACTTGAATTTCATTCATTGTCTCTCATCTATTGTTCTTTACATATTATTTTCTGTGTTGACAATGTAACTATTCTCTCTACAACCTATGTGGGCCAGTGGAGATGCCTTGAAGCATTATCTTCTTACTGACTTAAGGAACATATAAAGAATAATTCCTCAAAATTATTAACACAATAATTAATATTTCCAAAATATTATTCTCAAATAATATCCTCAAAAATATTAACAAAAAAGTCTTAATATTTTCCAAAAAGTACTTCAAGTCCATGTTTAGCTAAAAAAGAATGGAAGATTTATTGAGCAGATCACAGTGTTTAATATTTACAAATTCACTTTCAACCTTCTAGATGTTGAACCAGCCACTTTTAAGGAAGCTCCTCATAACAGCTCAAAAACATATTTTGCAGTTATTAGAGATTCAAGTCGATAGGGCTACAGCTATGTACCAGCAGCTATTACACTAGTCAAGCTAAAGTTTCAGGTTCAATGTTACAGAGCATGCAAATGTATACCTATAGACATGTTTCTGACCTAGAAATCATTCAGTCTGAATTGTTAAATGCATAAATAAATAACCAGTTCCTCACAGCATCCTTAACTCTTTCAATTGGTTAGAATTAACTGCATCTTTTTCAGGACTTATCTGATGTTATGCATTCGTTGTGGAACATCATTTACTCATCTTATACTTTTAGATAAGCTTGAGTCTTCTTTAAGAAGACAGTTCAATCGCATTATGGCTTTTCCTTTTCAGCACTAGCTGCTCTCAAACCCGTGGAATAGAGGATTTAGTAACTGTATCTTCCAACAAGTTTTTCATTTGCATTATATCTCAATTTCCATCACTCCTCCGTCCATTCCCAAGTGTTAGAAATTGTAATTGTTATTCTAACCAGGAGATAATTGCTTTCCTTCTATAAGATCAAACTTCGGCTGTTTCCAAAAAGGTTGCCAGTTTTCCAACAATAGCTATTGCTTGTAGAAACCACTGATGCTTTCTTCATATCTGAAATTGTTTCAGGCTTTCTTTCAGAAGTTTACTGCTATTTTGTATTTGACAGCTGATATACTGTCATACTTTATCATTTAAAATTGATCTTGGATAATAAATAAATATTTCACCAATGTATAAGGAACACATGTGATATCCTGAAGGAATCATTTGATTGTGTTAGCCTTACTATACACTGAGTCACACATATGCTAACTATATTTTAGCCCAATTGTTGTATATGCCCAGCCTATATGATTAATTCAATGCATGGGTAACCACAGCAAACTGAGATTATATCAAAGTGGCAACTACATGATATCATGATGTGAATCCTGTATTTTTATATTTACATTCCACTTTCCAACATAAGTACATCAGTTGTGGGAGTTGCATCCTGGCATCATGATGCATGACTCATCACTTTCCTACCTTTAGGAAATCTATGACTCAGTGGATTAACTCAGTAGGTTAACAAAAAAAAAGTTCAATTAATCATTGGATAAATGTGTAAGGGAAACATTAAAAATCTTTTCAAATTTTAGTCAAATTATCAACTCCAATCCATGCAAGTAGAGCAATGAAAAAAATGTAGGAAGATTTGCTGTATCTTGTCCGTTTTTAGCCATGTTGTCACTTGTAATTTATAGTCTCTTACAGTATCATCCAACCATTACTATGATTAGATTTAGAATGATTTCTCACGCTGATAAGAAATCTAGTAAACAATGAACAGATGCAGATTGCCCTGCCTTCAAATTAGTGACAATCTATTCCTCTTTGCATTACAAAGGCATAAGAAAAGAAACTGTAGTGTTGCTACCTACAAAGGACTTGGTAGAATTCTTGTGTTGTGATCATAACTATGGGAAGAGGAAGGGCTAAACCAGAGGGAGAGATGAAGCATGGTACCAGTCATGAGCCTCTGCGTAGCATCAAATATAGTAAATGTAGCCCTTGCTAAGAGCTCTTGAACTTCATCTCACGCTGCAGGTGTTCAACTGTCAGTTGGACAGATTTTTTAAAATACAAAATATCTAATAAATCAAAATATTATATGTGTATATATATATATATATATGAATCAAAGGTCTGAGAGATTTGTTCTTTGGATTAACTGCTTCCAGTCCAAACTAATACAATGAGAGTAATAAAACCAGTCTTTTTATGGCCACAAATAAGGGCTATATGACCCTCTAATTAATTTAAAATCTCTTATCTCCCTTTCTGTGAAGGAAATCTGTTGACAGTGAACTTTCCCTACAGGTTCTGATCTTGCAAAACCCATGTTTATCATCTGGTAGGAAAAATTATGAGTTTTTTCCAATATTTCTGAAAAGAAGTTTCCTTAAAGATATTTAGGACTTAACTTTTCTTTTTGGAGGGAATATACAACAGGTGAGAGAGAGAACGGCAAGTACCCTCAGACCAGAGATTCCATGGTTTTCTTGATGTTATTGTTGTTCAGTCACACAGTTATGTCCAACTCTTCATGACCCAATAGACTGCAGCAGCACGCTGGGCCACCCTGTCCTGCACTGCCTCGTAGAGTCTGCCAAAACCTATGCCCATTGCACTGACTATGCTACCCAAATATCTCATCCTCTGACGTCCCTTTTACCTTCAATCTTTTCCAGCATCACAGTCTTTTCTAATGAATCCTCTCTTTGCATTATGTGGCCAAAGTACTTGAGCTTCAGCTTCAGTATCTGTTCCTCCAATGAGCAATCAGAGTTGATTTCCTGTAGGATTGACTGATTTGATCTCCTTGCAGTCCAAGAGACTCTCAAGAGTCTTCTCCAGGACCAGAATTTGACAGCATCAATTCTTCAATGCTCAGCCTTCCTTATGGTCCAGTTCTCACAGCCATACATTACTACTGGAAAAACCATAGCCTTGACTATGCGGACCTTTGTCGGCAAGGGGATGTCTCTGCTTCTTAATACACTGTCTAGGTTTGC